>JASAMX010007126.1:0-34636 GCA_030248175.1 Microlaimidae sp. YZB2_3
CTCAGCCATATCTCCTTACTGCCTCATCCAATTCACACATTTTGCACACCGCTAAAACCGCAACATTTGCGGAAAAAAAACTACTGTTCAGATTTTGGATTTTTGGCATCCTGCCAATTTAATAGCGGGACAAAGTTGCAATACCAAACCCACCGCAGTCACGCACGCACCGCTCCTCGCCCAATCTGCTCAGCCATATCTCCTTACTGCCTCATCCAATTCACACATTCTGCACACCGCTAAAACCGCAACATTTGCGGAAAAAAAACTACTGTTCAGATTTTTGATGTTTGGCATCCTGCCAATTTGACAGCGGGACAAATTTGCGATACCAAACCCACCGCAGTCATGCACGCACCGCTCCTCGCCCAATCTGCTCATAACCCTATCTCCTTACTGCCGCATCCAATTTACACATTCTGCACACCGCTGGAATCGCAACAGTTGAGGGAAAAAACTACCGTTCCGATTTTAGATTTCTGGCATCCTGCCAATTTGACAGCGGGACAAATTTGCGATACCAAACCCACTGCAGTCATGCACGCACCGCTCCTCGCCGAATCTGCTCATAACCTATCTCCTCACCGCCGCGCATCCATCTCCACATTCTGCACACCGCTGGAATCGCAACAGTTGCGGGAAAAAATGACCGTTCAGATTTTGATTTCGGCATCCTGCCAATTTGACAGCGAGAAGATATTGTCAGATGTTGGTTGTTAGAAATAAATAAATAAATAAATAAATAAACTTTTTAGCTTAGTTTTTTGAAATATTTTTAATAATTGAATAAATTATATTTTTAAAAACATAAACTAAACAATCTTTACCGAATTTTGTACTTATTTTAAAAGTAAAATAAACGACTTGTTAAAATATTTAAATGATTTAAAGTAATAAAACAATTCTGTCGTACATTTAACTTTATTATTAGGGTGAGTTAAATTTGGCTCCTTTTTTGATAATTTTTTTTGTCTCCTTCTGTTCAGTTTAAATTCGGCCTCAATTTCAAGTAGTACCTATTTTTGTTGTCCCACTGTGAAATTTAACTATTGGCGAAGTTAAAGCGTGTGCCATAGTTTTGGCGACCTAGAATAACTGTTGCCGAACTCATAAAGAATATATCTTTATGTAATGTGCAAATTTATCTTTATGTAATGTTTTTAGCACATAATATTTAATTATTTCCTGTTTGCCAACTTCTATAATTGATTAGTGAGGCTTCAAATAATTTTGTAAAAACCTTAAAAACCAAGATTTAAGAACTTGTGTTTTTTCTTTGTTTTAAATTAGGCTATCCTTTAGGCTTAAAACATTACCAGAAAGTCATAAAACAAAAAAAAAACGATTTGATAAACCGAAATTGGCAGCTTTAAATATAAACAAACGGTTAAAAAGTGCAACTTCCTCTCTTTCTTGTCCATATATATAATGTTTACAATCTGACTGCATCTTTCCACCAAGAAAAAACCTGACAATTTTACTCTGTTATCATAAAGTTTAGCCACATTTTTGAAGAGTTGGTACTATATTAAAAGTTTGGATTTCAGCTTTTTACTAGATAAGTAGGCAATATAGTACTTTAAACTGTAATCTGCAGTCTCGGTACATCATTGATGGGTTATGGTGTAACATCACTTATTGATTTTACTTTACAATTCTCATTTAAAGAGCGTGATACTTATGATATATTAACTTAATTCAATTTTTACATATGTAACGATCATAATAATGACCGGACATAATAGATAACATTACTTTTTGACCATTTAAACCGATATCTAAAAGTTCAAACAATGCCCTGATATAACTTTAGTTAAAGATTTCCGCGTTTTTAGCCAGATGTAGTCAATTAATATAATGTTTTCTTCACACTGCATAAAATTTTTGTATAAACTAAAACTTTACTAGAAAATTGTGGACAATTGCATACTTTTGTAATGTTATAAATTTCCGTGTTACTTGCCAGTATTTAAGTTTACCACAAATCAGCTTTCATGGAATGAGATTTATCATAATAGCCTACCATTTATATTTTTTTATTATCCGTTCAGTGTCACCCATAGCAGCAGGATTAATATCGTCCAATCTAGCTCCAGTCCAAAAGTCACCATTGGTTGACTTTAGTCTTGCAGCCGTATAGACAAAAGGGTCACGAAAATTTCCTACTCGACCGTAGTAGCCATTTGCTAAATTAAATAGAATAAAGCTGGTAAATTATTAAAAGTGTGTGTATGTGGGTGTGTGATTGGTTAAGAGGCTTTTATTGGTGTTTAGTTTTGTTTTTAAATATGTGAATTTTAGGCAGGTCGGTATTCTGATGACTCCAAAAATATTTCAAATTAAAAAGGTGAACTTAAAATTTTTTTAGAGAAACTACGAAAAAGTAGAACAAAAATCATTGCATCATCTTTTAGTTGCATTGTAGCTGGCTTACATGCAGAAAACAGAGTAAATGCTCATTTTATCAAGCAGTTACACAACAATAAATGTTTGATAGCACAAAATTTGAAGCAAAAATAGTTTACACATTGTTTTTAGTTTTTTTTATTAAAAATATACCCACTCTCTAAATTTACTTTGTAATTTTTTGAACCAAGACATTTATTATTGTTACTTTACAACTAATCAAAATTATTGTAAACTAAACTAATAACTTTATAACCAATTACTTATTATTATTGATTTTCCAAAAATTACTTTGTTAAAAAAATGTACAAAAAATATTTTCTCAGTTCAAAATTCCAAAAACAGGGGCTTGTTTCTTAAAAACGTTCAGAAATTTTAAATTTACAATTCTCCGCCTATTTTTTGTAAAATACACAATAAAGGTTTTTCAACTTGTAATCTAGGGGGAGCATCTCCGTGCACTGCTCTGCGCTGATTGGTCGCATCCACGTCATTTTATCTCCGCTGACTGACGTATATCCTCTAGGATGTAATTTACAAAATATAGGCGGAGATTTGTAAAATGAAAATTTACAAACGTCTTTAAGAAATAGGCCCCAGGCTTTTTGAAATCCAATAAGTAAATTTAGAAAGCATGTAACATTTCAAACTCCGCCCGAAATCTTAAGCCAAAGATAGTTGTTACTATCCTATTAAACTGGACAAATTTCCATGCATTATGGAGTACAATCATTTGCGATATAAGTATTTTTTACCAAAAAGTACGACAGAAGCTTAGTGGCCTGATATCTGCTCGATTTTTTTGAAAACGGCAAGTACAGTATAATTAAACATTTACATAAAAATTAAAACATTATAAAATAATTTTTAGAACTGTTTTTCAACCTTTTGTTTAAATTAATTAATTACTCGTGACTGATATTTGTGTATAGTTTTTACGGCTGTCTTAAAGACTTAGTAACTACGTGTACGTGTTACGTAGCTTTTTTAAATAAATTTTCGCAATTATAACTTTATCAAATTGGTACAAAAGACTTATAACAAAAAGGAAAAAAATTAAGTTTTAAAATATTTTATAAAAAAAATTTTCAAAGATTTTTTTTGAATAATATGATAATAATTTAGTTGTGTCAACGGCATTATTATATTTTAACCTAAATACATAATGCAAAGAATATATAATATATATAGAGAAGAATGTACCACTCAATACTAAGTTTTGATACTATGCTGGTCCCAACATGACGTGTGCAAGTTCCTGCACACTGGTGTAAGTTCTTGCTCACCGCTGTGCAAGTTTCTGCACACAGGTGTGCAAGTTCCTGCACACCCGTGTGCAAGTTCCTACACACCGATGCGCAAATTTCTGCAACACCGGTGTGCAACTTCCTAAACGTCAGTTAAAAAAACGTGGCTAAAAAAATAGGCTAAATTAAAAACATATATGTTTAATTTGAGCCGTTTTCTGTTGTGGGAAATTTTTGCCGGTATTTTGTAAAAATTTTCACATAAATTAATCACATTTCGACAAACATTTATTTCATTTTTTGGCTCAATTAATATTTAACAAGCCAGAAAAACGTTCAAAAAATTACCACTAATCTGCATAACCAAAACAACATTGTTGTATTTTCGTGTTTTACACTATAGGTCTTTTAACATCTCGTATTCTAAAATTTGTCTTCAAATAATTCATCTTTCGGGTGATACAATATATTATTTTGTCATATTTTTTGTAAACGAAATTGTTTTTAAAACTTAATTAAATCGATAAAAATAGTCCTAAAAATGCAGATAAAGTAACTCTTTAAACGTATTTCAGGCTTTAATTTAATTAAAATCTCTTATTGAAGGGGCTCCGTAGGTATATCTATTTTACACGGCCGGAGCTCTGGAGCATAATATTGAAGAATAAGACACTATCACATATACCCCCACAAATCGGCTTTTTGTTTACCCTATTTACGCAAAATGAACAAAATGTATAGTATAGTTTTTCACACAAACCCAAAGACTACATAAAAAATACAGATATCTTATGGTGCAAATATAGTCCATCTCAGACCAGTTCATATCTTTTCTGTCTAAACACACGCCCTAGGAGAAATCGCTCCCTTTTCTTGCTCTATTCTCAGAGCATTTTTCAAACCTAGTCTACCACTTTTTAAAAATAAATTAAAGAAATAACCTTACATAGTATTTTATTAGCTGCTTAATGACAAATGTTTATAATCAATCCGTTGCCAGGATTTACCGTTTTAACAGTTTTAATATTATCAATAGAAAACGTATTTTTCCTGAACATTACAATATGAAAAACTTTGCCGACATTCTCATTCTTTATTTATGGTTAATAAATTAAATTTTCAAATTAAATATAAAAAAGTTAGAGTTTTAGCTATGCAATAATATAAATTTCTAATAGTGCTCAATTATTAATACGGCTTTAAAATTTTGTTAAAATACAATTTATAATTTTAAATTTAGACATTTGAAAATAAAAAGTGGCTCCTAAAAAAATTATTCCGCGATTTATTACCCTTTTCAAAGAGCTCAAGTTTATTTCTGATAAATCGCTAACAACGGAGGAATATCGGTTAAGATATAAGCTATTATGAAAATCTATTAATCATATGGAGAACAGGATATCAATTACAAAATTTATCCAAGTTCTCTAATTATAGTTGGCGCGGTGCCATGGGGCTTAATCGCTGTGTGGCGCTCCCGTGCCACCAATAATTTAATTATATTTTTTGAAATAAACAGAAGATGAAAATTTATTTTTAAAAAAATTACATACGTTCTCTTATTATAGTTGGAGCGGTGGAGTGCGGCTAAATCGCCGCACCAGCAAGAACTGCAATTATATTTTTTAAATAAAAATAATAATAATGAGAAGAAGATGGTCATGAATTACAAAACTTACCCACGTTTTTTTAATTATAGTTGGCGCAATGTCGTGGGACTACATTGCTGTTTGGAGCTCCGGCAACTCTAATGATTGCATTTATTTCTTTAAAATAAAGAATCATCAGAAGAAGAAGATGAACATGAATTACGAATTTTTTTATCCATGTTCTCTGATTATATTTGGTGCGGGGCCTTCGGGTTAAATCGCTACATGAACGATGAAGGAATATCGATTTTAAGATATGAGCGTTAGAATAATACTAAAATAAGTAGAAGAAGATGAACATGAATTACAAAATTTTCCCAACTAATTATAAAGGGTTAATTATAGTTGGCGCGGTGCTGTGGGGCTAAACTGCTGCGGGTTTTCCGCGCCACTAATAATTTCAATTATTTTTTATAAAAAAAACTTTAAATTAATTTTTTAATCAATAAATCAAGAATTAAAAAAAAATATTTATTGTTTTCTCCGTTTCCTGCGCGGTTGAACTAGATGGCGCTGTACGGTTTCCGCCACCAATAACAACAAAGCACAGCCGTCTGCTGTTATTGTGCAGTTTCTATGAGGAGCTGTCCGCTGTCTGCTCTCAACAATCCTTATTGTTGCCGAAAGGCTGTAATTGTGCGTTTAGAAAATTTTCTTTTGCTATTTTTCAATTTATTATTTTAATCAATAAATCGATAACAAGGACCTAAATAAAAAAAAGTGGGTCCTAAGAAAGTATTTTTTTTCTTTATTCCAATGAGGCCAAATTTATTTTTGATCAATCAGTAACGAAGAAGGAATAATTAAGAAATGAGCGTTAGAAGAAGAAGAAGAAGAAGAAGAAGAAGAAGAAGAAGAAAAAGAAGAAGAAAAAGGAGATGAACATAAATTTTAAAAATTTACCCACGTTCTCTAATTATGGTTGGTGCAGCGCCGCGGGGCTAAATCGCCCCGTGGCGCTTCTACGCCACCCATGATTTAAGTTGTGTATCTTATTGAATACAATTTTTAACCTGCTTTTATTTTACAAATAAAAAACATAAAATTATTATTTTTAAAAAATAATCCGCACTACAATCTATTTTTGAAGCCTTTGTGCTACACCTAAAATCTTGGCCGCGCCTTAAAATATTGTTGTGCACAATACTACTTTTTATGCTATAGCAGCGTTGTTCTACACCCGATTTTGGTATGCACCAATTATGAATGATATGTACACAAATAAAATTTTCGAAGAAAATACTTTGTGTTTCGATGTAGTAATAGTACTATTGTATTTTCTTTCTACGGTTTGTTTTTCATTTTCTAGCGGTTTTTTTTCTTGTATAACATCAATATTCCATTATAATAAAACCAAAAATATATAATACTATATATTATTATAAGGAAAAATATGTCACACCCTACTAGAAGTGAAACAATTTTGTGCCATTTTTTGAGCACTACCATTAATTGTCATGCACAAAAAATGGCAAAACAACTGCCATTAATTGGGCAAGTGTCGTGTAAATGGGCACTGCCTAAAAACTAGCAGTATTTTCGCGAAACCAGACACAACCAGCCAATCACAGCAAACCAAAGGGTACAATTTAAATACCCACCGAGTTAATGTTTTAACGTATCTTAATATATTTTTAGAAGCAGATTTACCTGTCGTCAGAACGGTCTTCACTTAACTCCGTTCAGACGACTAATCCGAGCTCTCTTCTTTATGGGGAAGAGTGGATTTTTTGGGGTGCATACTGTATACCGGGTTTTGATGAAAAACCGCAGCTGCCCTGATTTGTTTTGACTTATGTTATTAACTTTACAAGTTCAATTTTAAAAGCTTCCTTCAGTGGCAAGTGTTTTAAATATAAAATTTAACAGCGGTAATCAAAAAAGCCTAAAACGGGCTCTAATTTTAAATACTGAATTTTTAAGGGCTTGCTATGAATTTAAAAATGTGTTTTTTAAGAAACATTATGTATGAAAAGACGGCTTATAGTGTCTTGTATTTTTTTGCTGCTTTAAAAAAAAAACCTCATTAAAATTCAACTTAATCGAAGGCAAAAGTTTACAACTACAATTTTACTTTTGTGAATTTTTAACGGCTCTACTAAGCATAAAAGAATAAAAATTTAAATTTTCATATAATTATGTTTTTTCCACAATACTGTAATATATTTAGAGCCCTGAAAACCTGATTAACTCACACTCTAGCACACTAACTCACCTGACACCTGATTGTGTTATCTTAAACAAATTGAACAATGATGAGCAACTTACCAGCAGCCTTTTTTATACATTCGCAAACTATATTGGGTGAAGATGTAGAATGCGGTTCATCCCTGTTTGACTCAAATGTAAAACAAGATTGTGTGTGGTCTACATAGATTCCACCCTGACTTTTGCAGTCTTGAGCTAAATAAAAATATTTAATTTATTAAACTTCATAATTATTGTCATTGTTGAAGTTGGAATTTTATTTTGCGGTTAAACAATTTTTCTTGCTATTTTTGAATTTATTTTTAATCATAACTCAAGCCTAGAAGAACCATTTCAAGAAAAACCTGATTATTTTTTTAGAATTTACACAGGTTCACATGCTGAATTTTTCTGTTTAATTTTCTTTTCTCGTTTGGAATATGGCCGTTTTGATTTTTTTTTTTTCAAAAACATTTGTTTAAAGATAAATTCTATCAGGGTGAAAATAGATGAGTGGTAAAGTAACCACTAGTTTTTTGAGAAAATATCACGTGCAGAGAAACACATGACGCAACTAAATGATAATTGGTTACATAACCGCTGAAAACTTTTTTTAAAATTTTTCTGGCTCACGGGTTTATTGTTTATTTCTTCCTGGTGGAGAGCGGTTACGCCCTTAATTTCACCCTGGAAGACTTTAGCTTTAGTTGTTAAATGCTTGATGAAAAATTTATTTGCGGTTAATCCCTGTCTGACACAATTGTAAAACATGATTGTGTGTGTTCTACATAGCTTCCACTCTGACTTTTGCAGTCTTGAGCTAAATAAAAATATTTAATTTATTAAACTTCATACATGTCATTGTTGAAGTTGGAATTTTGTTTTGCTGTTAAACAATTTTTCTTGCTATTTTTGAAATTATTTTTAATCATAACTCAAGCCTAGAAGAACCATTTTAAGAAAAACCTGATTATTTTTTAATAATTTACACAGGTTCACATGCTGAATTTTTTTATGTTTAATTTTTTCTCGTTTGGGATATGGCCGTTCTGTTTGTTTTTTTTTTCAAAAACATTTGTTCAGCTGTTAAATGCTTGATGAAAAACTTATTTATTTGAAAAACCTGATATTCACAATTTAATCCAGTTACTTTATTTTAGAGTGGTCTCAAGGGGAAAAATATAAAAAAATTAAACAAAACCAAAAATAAAAAAAAAGATTTAAGGAAACTACAAACATTTAATAGCGCTTTTAGTTTTAACTATTTCCATTTCATTGGATAAATAAGTTTAAAATCTCTAAAATCTTGTGTGAAAATGCGTTTATTTTCTAATTTAAGAAATGTTATTGTTGACTTAGACATTAATCATAAACTATAAAATGTCTGAAAACCGCTACAAAATAATATTATATAGTTAGTGCATCTAGAATGATTTTAATAGTTAAAGAACAAAATTTTACAAATAAAAGATTTAATTTATAGTTTTTAATTTGACTTAATTTGGTATTGTTAATGATGTATGCTGAAGAACAATACCTCAAAATAGATCTTTAGCCAACTGATATCTAAATAGTTTAAATAACTAAAAAATTGCCCTAATTCTTCAAATACTAAAAATCAAAAAATTTTGCGAAACATACCCGAAATTTATGATACTTAATAGCTTAACTTGCTTAACTTTTTTGACATTTGCTTTTTTAGGGTCTACTAAAAAAAATATGTGGTTAATATTTAATGCTGATTTTTTGCACGGAGATGCTAAATTTTCGGCTAACCTGATTTTATTCTTGTATATACTCTATTACCGACAAATAAACTTCGGCTTATGTGAAAAACGATCTTTTTTTCTAAGTTATGCTTTTGGTACTAGGGTACTAGCGTGAGATTCATTTTACTTACTCAATTTAGTAACTCCAAAAAGTATTTATCGACAACCATAGCAGTATTTATAGTCGACAATCAAAAATCTATGGTATGATCTGGTAAAAACTTTGTATAATTTTGCCATTTTTAGTGAGAAAAAACAGTTTAAATTTTAAAATTGACGTCATATTTTTAAAGTCACGGAAGAGGTCTTAAAGTAGGTCATAAGCGTAAGCCAATGTAATATACTGTTATACTTGTTATAAGCCAATGTAATATACTAAACTTTATATATTTTTAAAGTCTAATTTTACTTTCATTTTATCATCAAATTTCAGAAGGGATTTGCTTTTGATGTCAGCGAAAAACTAGCGGAAGAAAAGTCAATAGAAAACTAAAAAAATCGAAAAAAAAACGTTGTTTTTAACTGAAAATGCGCAGCACCGTGCACTGTAGCGTCTTAGAGTTAAATGACTGAAACGCCAGAGTTTGTGGGAATATCATGTAATAGGTTTATTTTAGATTTACATTAATTTTTGGTTAAAAATGTGTTATGCTGTTTGCGTATAGCTGTCTTATCATTATTATACAGGAGTTTTGCACTTATTTTTTATGTCTTGTTTGTTGTATAGTTTTATATTTTATTTTTATTCAGAAAATTAAGCTTGTTCTATAAATAATCAGTTCACTTGAGCATTTCAATATATTATAAACATAGCCAAAAGCAGTTTAAAAATTCTTGTGTTTTTAACTTTCAAAAAATATCCTAATTTTCCTATTTTTTAAAATTTATATTGCCGTTTAAAAAAATTAAAAAAATAGCAAAAAAATTTAAACAGAAACCAAAGGTTTTACACAAAAACTTTCATAAAACCACACAATTACGAAGTTTTGGTAACTTTAATTCTAAAACACACAAAAATAATATAGTTTTTGACAAATTTTTTGCTACCGAATTTTGAAACCCGTTCAAACTAGGTATTGGTGTGTTTTAAAAGTCACAGCAGCAAAGTTAGTCAAAGAATACCACATGAGTTAAGTTTGAAACAACATTTCGAGGACACAAAACAAGAAATGGTGTGTTCTCAACTTTATTTCTAGATAATACCATACATGCAAGTGTTCTGTTTTAAAAGGCATCAAAGTTGGTAAAAAATAACATGGGTTGGGCTCTCAACCACATTTAGAACACAACACCTTTAAATTTTATACATTAAGAAATTTTCAGTCATTTATTAAATTGAATATAGCCCTCCAATTAGTCATGTGTAAAAAAAGGTCCTGTTTAAAAAAAATTGTACATAAATTTTCGCATTTTTTTCAAGTGTGCCTTATAATTTTTGGTTTAAAATTTAACCCTGCTGCCGTAATCGCCTTGGTTACAACAATGTAACCGTCATTCCAAATCTTACAACAATCTTCCAGTGACCATTGTAAACTTTAGTAATGTAAATTTTTGCGTATCACATAGTTAATATCTAAGCATGCTAGTAAGATTAACTATTTCTGCGGACAAAGCGCACAACCAAACGTGTTCTACTACCCATTAGGCTCACTTAGCGAACGGTCCAGTGAGCAAATAATTTAGAAGATCCTAGGACACGTACATGAGGGTACTGGAGACATACGAACACGAGGGTATTGGACACGAGGATACTGGACATGAAGATACTGGATACAATGGTACTGGAAACGTAGGTACTGGACATGAACGTACTGAAAATGAGGTTACTGGAAAAGAAGGTACTGGACACGAGGGTACTGAACTCAGAAAAAATACGTTTGCCACAAATATGTATATTGTTAAACTGAATGAGCGTAACTGAATTTTAATAATTTCAATGCGTAGACAATTAGACGTTATATTGGTCGTTTCTTTTTCAATCATAAGTAACATTTTTTCTTGCTTAAATATAATACAATTTAATAATAAAAAACTACATAAATTGTGTAAAAAACACCATACTATTTAATACAGAATTTTCAAAGGTCATTTTACACACAAGTACCATTGCTTTTAATAAAAAATATGATAATGTTTGAAGCTTATTTCAAAGCTCTGGAGCTCCAAAACCCTGCTTTAGCCATTTGCAAAAAACTAAAGACTTATTAGTAATAATAAACAATCATGAGTGGAATGAGAACGTCAAGAAGTTATTTAATTACTTTTTCTTCTAAAAAATATACTCTTATGAAAATACGAGTATTTTTTTTAGAAAAAAAAGCGAATCGCAAGTTTCTTTGCTGTCATTTTTTATTTAGGCTCTTTTCATTGATACTTGAATAAATGGTTGAGTTTTTTGATAAAATCTTTGGAAAAAATAATATCTACAAAAATGGATTTTGGTGGTAAAAGTGTAAAAAAAAACTTCTTGCCTCTTTTAGTTCACTCTAGCTTGGAAACCAGATGGATTTGGGTGCTGCAAAGCACAACGACGATATACTTCTCTTCAGCACAAAACGACACACAAGAAAAAATCTAATTTTCGCTAATAAATTTAGTCCTTTTCTAATAAAAAGCAATGACTAAAACTCGTTTTAAAAGATTTGCACTTAATGTATTAATAAATTGTCGTATTGAATGCGCGTTTTCTAATCTTCTATACTAAAAAATGCATTGTTGTATGATGAAAAACCCTGTGGAAAAACTCACAGACAAAAGAATGAAAATTTATATAAATTTGACAGATTTTGTGTTTTAAACTCCACTTCCGCGGATTTTAAAAAATAGCATCTCAATTTTACTCATCTGTGAGTTTTTTGCTAGTTTTATTAATTAGGAACCATATAACAATTTTTAACACATTCCATAAATTCTATTGTTTTTTTTTATTGTGATAAAAACCAAAATACCACCAAAAACAAAAATAAACAAAGTTTTTGCATCAAAAAACAAAAGATAGAATATTCCAAACAGCGCTAAATAATGTAAAAGCTAGTTTTAAGTTTTAAATAATTTCAGTAGAAAAATAAACAATCTGTAAATTTCCAGAAACGCTAAGCAATTCATATTTAAATATTTGGAATGCTTAAACATACAAACAAAAAAATTATTATAAAATTTTAAAGTAAGTGATATTTTTTAAAGTTGTAAGTCGTATTTCAAATTTGGCTAATATTTACTGATAAATAATACTAGTTTACTTCTATTTCTGAAAAAAATAACGTTTTTCAAATTAATATATCTATAACAAAATTAAGTTTTATGCAAAAAAAAAACAGTTTTTTTTTCATTAGTCGCTATCTTCCTGGTGTTTTTGGCTTTAAAAAATAGGATTTATTTAAAAATGTATTTGTCCATTTTTTCTACGATTTGTTGCTATAATAATATAAAAAAAATTTTTTTTTTATTCAAACTACCAGTTCCAAATAAAATTATGCATTTTCAACATTTTCATGTGTTTTATTGTTTATAAAATCAAATAAAAATTAGTTCAATGATAAACTTGCACTTTTGAAATACAAGCCATAACATAAGCCATTTAATATTTTTATTGATATATATATATATATATATATATATATATATATATAAATATATATATTTATAGATATATATATATATATATAGATACAAGTGTAAAGATATTTACTAAAATATATTATTTGACTGGTAATTGGAGAATATATTTGCAAAACTGTTGATGTATTCAAGTTCCTGTCTTTATTTTTTATAAAGTGCTTAAATTATAGTTACATTATTTGAATTAAGTTTTACTATACTGCTAATTTAAAATCAAAGTGATAAAAATTTGAGGACAAACATTGCTGATAATTGACAATCATATTATTGTTAGATTCTAGGACACGAGGGTACTGGACACGAGGGTACTGAGCTAAGAATACGTTTGCCACAAATATGTAATTTTTTTAGACTGAATAAGTTGAATTAAGTTTCAATTGTTTGAACGCGTAGACAATTAAACGTTAAATAAGTCGTTTTGTTTTTAATTATAAATAACATTTCGTAATTACTACGGCAAAATGAGCCACAGTCATTATAAAATAGACGTGACTTTGACTTATTTTGTAGTCAAAAGACTGATGTTTAATATATAAAATGAGTCACAGTCGCATATATTTTATACGAATTGTGGCTGATTTTGCCATAGTAACGACGATTTTTACTTTCTTAAATATAATGAAATTTAATACTAAAAAAAACTACACTAATTGTTTAAAAAACATCATAATAAAACACGAAATTTTTAAAAGTTATTTTAAACACAATTTATACCACATGTTGATGATTTAAAACAAGGCAAACAAAATGTGCTTTTAAAACCCAAAATCATACCATTACTAGATTTTTCATGTATGATATTTTATGCAGTTAAATCTAAGTACTGAGTAGCGAGTAAAACAAACCAACAACGGACAATTGGGAATGTTCAAATCCCATTGCACGGTAAACTTTAATTTCCTAAGCCTAAGCAAAACCCAAAAATTAAGCTAAACTTTATCATAAAAAATTAATAATAATGTGCCTTTAAAAATACCGAAAAATTTACTGTTAAAAAAGGCAAGCAATTGTTTCTTAAAAAATATTTTACTTAAATATTTTTGCAAGGATATCGATAGCAAAATTATTTGCAATTATTTTTTCGAAGACATTATTAGGAATCTATTTTTTTTCTATACAACACGAAAAATAACCACAAAAATGTTTTGACAGCAGAATCAAAGCATAGCAGCAACCTTAATGTTTATTATTTTTCGAGTTGTCTCATAGCTTCTCAGCATTTTGAAAGCTAGTTATTATTTTTAAAATTAATTACACAAAATTTAGACAAATTACACGAAACTGTATGAATGTTATGAAATTTTTATTTTTGTATTATCACTTCACAATTATTATTATCCTACCACTTATAAATCATTAAAACAAACAAAAATATTTTTAAGTAAAAAAAACTTATTGTTATGCAATAAGTTTATCTTGCTTTATGCGGAAAGGTTATGTTTTTTGTTCGTCAGTACCCTGTGTCCCAGTGTCCCAGTTACCCAGTCTCCAGTACCTTCGTGTCTAGTACCCTCGTGTCCAGTACCATTGTGTTCCGTTCCCAATTTAAAATGGTTAAAACTAGCGCATTTAATGTACGTATAATTTATTCAATATCTTGTAATGTACAAAAATTTACGCACCACTTAAATATAACCTAGGTTATAGGTAGAGCTAACCGCGTAAACATTGCGCACGGCAATAATTGAAGGTAAATACCACCACCGTGGGACGAAGGTTTCACCTTAGTAGCCGAAGAAAAAAACGTTTAAAAGAACATTTAAACACTAAGAGTAACCTTAGTTTAGTTTAGTTTAGTTAATCGTGCACTTAGTTGTCGAGTAAACGATTAACTGTCTGTAATTATAAAATGCAGGTTGTGGTATACTGATTTTCTAAATCCGCTAGTTTCTTGCAAAGGGCTGGCTTATATGGTTATTATAGTAAAAAATACAATCGTTTTCTTTGTAAAATAAATAAAGAAAAATCAAAAAAATGTTAGAAAATCTTCAACATTAAAACTACATACCGCATTTTTCGCAAGTATAATTTCCACACACAAAATTCTCTGGACTGTCCGGACGCATAAATTTAGTTTGTATCGTGCTGCAATCTTTTGGATAATTAATTTCACCTGAAACTTATATATTTTACTTTTATTTATTAAACCTAGATAAATCTTCAAGTACATTACGGTAATATCACATCACTTGCATACACTATCATTCAATTTGCATGAAAGTTTTGTCACGCGCAGCTCATTAGTGGTTTCCTATGATGTTCAGAGTTCTTTAATAGTATATTCAGTAGCTTTTCTGCGCAGTGGCACAACCAAAAAATTACTACAAATCGAGAGTTGTAAACGCACATTACAGACCTCAATCTTACTCAATCAATTAAACTGCTCCTAATTTGCCAGCTATTACTGTTTATTTAATTTTATAGACTAGTTCAAAAAATATTACAAAAGCCTAAAAATGAAAAAAATCATAGTTTTCTTAATTTCTTCAGTTTAAACCTTCACTGAATTAAAGATGCTACACGATGACATGTTTCACTATGTTATTGAATATATCAGTTTCTTCTAAATAAATTTTGATTTTTTGACTAAACATCACAATAGTTAGAAATCATCAATAAAATAGTATTTTCTTAAACAATTATTTTAAATCAGCAAAAAAAGTTAAAATTTGTGCTTTGAAAATATTTCATACCTACATAGTTTTTTTAATTTTATGATTGTAAAACTACTTAAAATTTAAAAATCAATCCTAAAAGGTCTATTCCGAAGTTTTAAATTGAAGCGTTTTCTGTAATTAAAACAATAAAAAATGAAAACTAAGCGCGCCAGCAGCAAAGCGAAGCTTCAAAAAACGAAAAATCCTAAAAAATGCGTTTGCTTTTGTAATATTAAAAACTATTAAAAAAATTTTAAAGGGCAGGGGTCACGATTTTGAACTAATAGATATTTGAAACCTTAAAATGTACTATTCACTCGCTGTTTTTTAGTTTTCCTCCTACATATGATTAACGCTAGTTGTCATTGTACTCTTTTCCTACACTAAAAAACCCTTATTAAGGACATTTTAGACTATAGCAAATTTAATTCACGAATCTCACATAATAACTAATTTGGATGAGCATGGTTTGTGTGCAGCTTATCAAAGGTAAAATTGCCATAACTGCAATTTTCGCCCTTTTGTAACGACATTTAATAGCTCAAAATCGTTTTTTGTTTACAAAATCGACTAATTAACGCAATGGTAGCAAAAACCGTGCCTGGGCACTGTTCCAACATTTGTTCTGACTGCAAAATCGTGAATACTTCTAGATTATTACAGTTTAACTCGCACCCACATGTTTGTTTCCGCGTGCGAGGACCAACGGCCGGAAATACCTTATTCAAGTGTTTTAAGGTCACAAAACTCACCCTACTATTTCTGTTACTTAATTTGTATTCAATCACTCACTGATTATTTGTAGAAAAACATTTGCCCAAATGTAATTCTAATTTATGACACACTAATTGTGAATCTAAAGATTTTTTACGATATAATTAAAGTACTCCAATGCTTCAGGTGTTTACAACATTATGTAATATTTTAGCAGTTTCGCTAAGTATCAATAATTACGACGGAAATTCGAATGTGCAGAAAAATTGTAAAAAGTGTTTTGCATAATCATATAAATAGAAGAAGATAGAAAAAAAACCGACAGCAAAAATACTTAATATTAAATAAATACAAATATTAAATACACAATTAATTAGGGAAGAGCGGGGAGCGCTCTTTCCCTTATATTAAACTAGCCTTGAAAAATGCTCTAAGAATAGAGCAGGAAAAGGGGCGATTTTTCCCCGGGCGTATGTTTAGACAGAAAAGGTGTGGACTAGTGTGAGATGGACATTATGTGGACTATAGAAAATTTGCATTTGGTTTGGGCAGCTGCTGACTAAATAAAAATTTATACCATATGATAATGATTTGTTTATACATTGATCTAATCACACAGCACTGTTGCATTTTTTTAGTTTGATGAAATGTCAATTAAAAAATTATACTCACAGCAATCTTTGACAAGCGCGAAATCGCCACTTTTTCAATTTGAAGGTTATATTTGTATGTGTAAGAAACAACTATAAATTTGAAAAAGTGGCGATTTCGCGCTTGTCAAAGATTGCTGTGAGTATAATTTTTTAATTGACATTTCATCAAACTAAAAAAAATGCAACAGTGCTGTGTGATTAGATCAATGTATAAACAAATCATTATCATATGGTATAAATTTTTATTTAGTCAGCAGCTGTCCAAACCAAATGCAAATTTTCTATAGTCCACATAATGTCCATCTCAGACTAGTCCACACCTTTTCTGTCTAAACATACGCCCGGGGAAAAATCGCCCCTTTTTCCTGCTCTATTCTTAGAGCATTTTTCAAGGCTAGTCTGCCACTTTTTCGAATTAAATTAAAAAATAGCCTAATAAACTATAGTTTTAGCTGAGCAATGACATATGTTTAAAATCGTTCCGTTGCCGAGATATACTTTTTTAAATAAAAAATAATAGGAAGAAGATGATGAATTTAAATTACTAAATTTACCCACGTTGCTTAATTATAGTTAGTGCGGTGTAGTGGCGCTCCAGACAAAGTTTACCTACGTTCTCTAAATATATTTGGCGCGATGCCGTGCGGCAATGATTGCAATTATAGTTCTAAAGTAAAAATAATAATAAAAAAAAGATGATGAACATGAATTACAAAATTTACTCACGTTCTCTAAGTATAGTTGGCGCGGTGCGGTGGGTTAAAATGCAGTGTGGCACCCCCGCACCACGAACGATTATCTATCGGCGCGTGGCGCTCCCGCGCCACCGACGCTTATTACTTTTTTTTAATAAATAAAACTTTGAATTAATTTTGTTATCAGTAAATCAAGAATTAAAAAAAGTACTCTGTTGTTTTCGCCGATTTCCGCGCGGTTGAAGCAGATGGCGCTGGGAACTTGTTCCGTTTCTGCCACCAATTAAAACCGGTCTGCTGTTTTTGTGCGGTTTTTATGAGGGGATGTTGGTTGTCTGCTCTGTACAATTCTTATTGTTGCCAAAAGGCTGTTATTGTGCGTTTGGGAGTTTTTATTTGACTATTTTTCTAATTTTTTATTTTGATCAATAAATCGATAACAAGGACCTAAATCAAAAAAGCGCTTCCTAAGAAAGTTGCGTAATTCCTTCTTCTTTCTTATCAGCCCATGTTTATTTTTGATCAACCAATAACGAATGAGGAATATCGCTTTTAAGGATGGAGCGTTGGAATAATAATAATAAGAAGAAGAAGAAGAAGAAGAAGAAGGTTCTGAATTTCAAAATTTACCCACGTTCTCTAATTATGGTTGGCGCGGCGCCACGGGGCTAAATCGCCCCGTGGCGCTCCCGCGCCACCCATGATGGGTTAAGTCACTGCGCGTTAACAGTTGTTGATGGTGTCATCTAAAATCAACAAAACCTTAAGTAGATTTTAGCTAATTAAAAATCCAAACATTGCACACGACTAAAATTTTACCCATGTTTTTCTGACACTAAAAACCAAAAAACTTTTGCTAGGCATACCTGAATTTCTTACTAATAAGCTTAATTTGCTTAACTTTTTTGATTTTCGTTTTTTTTTGGGGTTTTTTTTTGGTAAATATTTGGAGCTGATTTTTTGCACGTAGATGCTAAATTGTCGGCTCACTTGAATTTCATTTTTGTATATGCTCATTTGCCCCTAGTTAAATCTCTGCTCACGTGAAAGCTACCAAGTTTTTCTAAGTTATGCATTTGCTCTTGCGGTACTTGTATGACACTTATTTTCTTTACTGAATTACATACTAAGTAACTTTACACAGTAATACACATACTCTTACAGTTATTTTTTTAGTTTAGATTATAATTCCATACCTTTTTATAAAAATGCCTAATTTTTAAAGTGAAGAATGAACCAATAAGAGCTCAATAAGAGCCATTCAGGCAATGATAAAACTAATTGAAAAAATAGCATAAAAGTAATCTGGGGTAACCCGTGATTGCCGCGAGACACTAAGACTTACGGTGACATCTTAAATAAAATTAGAAAACGTAGATAAGATTAAAAATTTATCTGTATCCTTTTTTTTACATAAAATCAAATAACGTTGAAGGTAAACATTTTCTAATGTTTGAGCGTTTAATTTTTTTAATATTTGTATGTGCGTTGAAACACAAAACATAGTGTTTAAATGAGGAAATTTTATAATCTTAGTATATTAATTTACTGCTGTTTAAAACATCTTAACTGAACTTCAAAATATATTTACAAAGCGCTTGATACAAAAAAAATTTGTCTTTTTTTGTTTTCCAGTTCATGGTTAAAGTATCTACTATAAGAATGCACAAAAAATCACTTGTTTGTTGTTTTTTGAATGAAATATAGGCAATACGAGACTTTAAATTTATTCTCCAGCCTCAGTACTTTAAGGTCTGACGTTCTGCATTGCAAATTATCCGCTGAATTTACTTTCTTTTACAACTCGCATTTATAAGGCGTCGTATTTTGGAAACATCAAAAAATAGGAGCTGCTACACATACAAAAACCTTGTACAATATACTTTTTTTCAAAATATATATATTTTTATTTGGATATTGAAACCAATAAAAATTTTCTGTAAATTTTTTTGTTTACTTTTTTTTTAAATGACATGGGATCCCAGTGTTTTAAAAAATGGAAATTCTAGCAAAAGTCGAAACAAAGTTTAGAAAAAAAGCCTTAAAATAAATGGAATAGGATTAAATCTACAATAAGTCTAGAAACTTAATGTCAAAAAACCCTGAAACCAGTCTCTCTGAAACAAGAAAATTTTTAATAAAAGTTTTGTTAAAATAAGTTTTGTTAAACTTTTAGAAACAACAAAATTTAATAAAAATAATAAGTGTAAAAGCTTTGGTGTGAGATTTTCAACCATTTGACAAAACTGTATGTAAGAAATTTCCACAGCGTGGATAAATTTTTGAATCTATATTAATATGACGGCATGAATTGAGTCACATGTCACCAAAATCGGTGAAAAGATAATATTATTATTAAAATCTATTTAAAACCAAATATCCTGATCTAAGTCTGAAAAACCTTGAAAAATTTTAATTTAATATAAGGTGACTTTGTTTTTAATGTTTTCTATCTATTACATAAAACAAATTAACTTGCAAAGTAAAAGTCGCCTTATATTACATCTAAATTTTTTAAGGTTTTTCAGTCTTAGATCTGGATATTTAATTTTAAATAGACGTTAATAATACTGGATATTTAATTTTAAATAGACGTTAATAATAATAATAATATTATCTTTTAACCGTTTTGGTGACGTGTGACTCAATTAATTCCGTCGTAATAATATAGCTGAATAACGCATGCAAAAATTTATCCACGCTGTGGGAATTTCTTACATTAATTTTTGTCAAATAATTAAAACAACGCAAACTAAAGCTTTTACAATTAAATTTTGTTGTTTCTGAAAGCTCAAAAAATTATTATTAAATTGCTCGTTTTAGAAAGACTTGTTTCAGTCTTTTCTGACATTAAGTTTTTAGATTTATTGTAGCTTTGATACTATTCCATTTAATATAAGCTTTTTTTTTCAAAACTATGTTTCGACTTTTATTAGACATAAAATTTAAATTAATAAATCAGTATTTAATTCAATGTCGGTAAGAAAAAAATAAAAAAAGAAAATGATTTTAAATTTTATTTAAAATTTGCTCACGTTTGGTATTTGTTGGTTTTAGTTTGTGCATTACCTTTCAATTATTGTGTCTGCTTTACCACAGGGTTACTTGGTGGAGTAAACTTGCGGTAAAATTCAAATAAAATAAATTTGAATTTTATTCAGTTATGGGTGATTTATACTTGCGAATTTTTTAACGAGTGACACTTAAAGCTTTAATCGAATTAGCTATAAACACAGTAAAAACTTGAAAAAAAGAAGATAATGATAAAGACAAAACAAATACAATATACACTTTTGTTAATTATGACTAAAGTATTGCCGCAGAGCTTTTCGCCTTGTGGCGAATAACATTATTTTTAACCCGTTCCTATATTGCGTTTTCCCCAGTTACCACAATAAAACCTTTCTACCATCGCGGTAAAACATTGGTTTAACGGTGGTTGAATCTGTGTTTAACTATTATGGTGCGTATACGTATAACCTACGTGCTACGTCGTACCTAGGTGGTATGTAATAATTTAATAGTGGATAAAATTTGTGTAATTGCTACCATACTAAACTCAACGGCAATGTAAAAGCGACATTGCCGTCGCTATAGCCGCATGCCGCTCAGAAAAAAATTAAAAAAATAATAACAGAAATACGCACCGTATTATTATTTTTTATTTTAACCATTTGAAGTATTTTGGAAATGGAATTGAGATGAACCGCTGGCATTAATCCAACAACATTCAGTGTTTAAGCAATAACGCTTCCTTATGGCATTCGAGTTTAGGTTTAACCATTTTAATTTGTTCGCTTACTGTGCATTAATCCACATAAAGTATTACGTGCGACCTAGGTAATACGTTAATAAATAAGTGATACGTAGAGTTAACCGTAGTAAAGATTGCAATGATTACCCCAAGATACCACCACCATGAAACGAAGGTTTCACCGCGGTTGTAAAAAGGTTTCATTGTTGTAACCAGAAAAAAAACGATCACGGATAGGGGAGAGCAATTCTGAAAACACAAAAATTAATTTATTGTTTTTCTTATTAACGCTACATGACACTGAAGCGATGATGAAAAACAATTAACTAACCGTAGACAATTGTTTACCACGTCAGGATTTTAAGGACCCTCAAGTATTTGTTATCACGTCATATATGTTTTGCTTAATGGGAGAAGCTAATAGAGTCACTTTTAGCCAATTAGTGCTTGGGAAAAATTAATCTCAAAAGGATGAAAGATCTTTTTTTTCATAAGCCTTAATTGGTTAAAACATTATTAACACTAAAAAATTTCCGTTTAAATGGGAGGGTTTTGACTATTGTGACAGCTGTATTCTTGATGTTTTACAAAACTTGGCATGGCACACTTTATTATTGTAGCTAGAAATTTACCATGAACGGTCAAAAGCTTGTGGTTTTCGTTTTTTTTTAAATTTTTTATTTAATTAATAAATTAAAGAACCTAAATAAAAAAATCCCTACAAAAGTTTCATAATTCGCTGCTTTAGTTAACCAGCCCATGTTTATTTTTGATCTATCAAAGAAGGGATATCGGGATTGAAACTTTGGTATAAGAATAAAAAAACATTGGATTCCAAAAATTTACGCGTTCTTTAGTTATGTCTGGTGCTGCCATCGTTTTTGTCACTGCCACACTACTTATAAAAACTTGTGTTTTTTGGAGAATCAAAATTTTCATTATTTATTTTATAAAAAAACTAAATCTAATTAGATGTAGGAATATCAGTGCACAAAAAATAACTGCACATTGTATTTTTAGGTCAAAAACTATTTTAATAACCAAATATTCTCGCGGGTTCATTTTAGCTTAAGAAAAATTCTTTTACTGATAGTGCTTTAAATTCTTAGAATTTTTCAATATATTTATTATTCCGCTATTTTTTTATAAATTTATTTCTTAATTTTTATTATGTAAATGACAATGTACAGCTGTCAAAAGCATCTTTTACCATGTTAACCTCAGTAAACACTTTTTATATTTAGCATTTATATTCTTGCTTTTATTAAAATTTCAGAAATAGTTTCGAACGTTTTGTTAAATGTGATATTTTATTAAGTTAACACATAAAATTTGTAGTTCTCTTTAGCATATACATAGTCCCATAAACTTCTGCTTGGATAGATTTTTATAACATTAAGCTCTATCTATGTAAAAAGATATACACACCTGGACAATGATAGCTGACTTCAAGGTAAAATTTTTGAGTTGGGTTAATGGTGTAGCACAAAAGACTATTACTACTAGCAAAAGATGTTACATCTACAGTACACGTTTGATTGCCCACACAATACGATCGCAACAATGGCAACAAAACATTTTCTGGCGATCCTTCGCAAATTACAGATGGTTGCGTTGCATCACAAACCTAAATATATTGTTTACTATATATTTTATAATTTCTTTTAATAAAATAAAATTCTTAACTAGGACAAAGATATATAAGAGTAGAGAACGTCCAAATGTGTATTGAGCAACAGTTCAAATTATATGTTCAGCAATCCATGTGTTGAATTTTCATGATGTAGATATAAAAAAATTGCTAAGTTGCTGTAACTCTTCTACATAATAATTGTCGCATAATTCAAATTATCCAAAATATTTACCTTTTAGGATAGTTTATACGTTGAATGCAACAAACAATCTATAGTAATCCCTAACATTACGTGGAAAAAACAACACCTAAGAATTTTACGTTCGCATTTATATTGTTTTCAAACTAAAAAATTATAAAACAAAAGTCATAGAGGAAATCTTTAAAGAATAATGTCAAATTATTCAAAAAATTTTAGGTTTGACAACTCAAATTACTTTATACACCGGATTTAACAAACAATCTACAGTAATTGAAAACATTGCGTGGAAAAAATGTCATCTAAGAATTTTACGTTCGCATGTTTTTTTGTTTGCAAGCTAAAAAACTGTGAAGCAAAATTCATAAATAAAATCTTTAAATCATAATGTCAAATTATTTAAATTTTTTCATGTTTTAACACTCAAAATATTCATCGGATTCAACAAAAAAATAAGGAATGTCTGAGAAAATTTTATAAAAAAAATCTTGTTTATAAAATTTACTTTCGCAGTTTTTTGTTTGTTTGTTTGTTTGCAAATTTGCGGTTAACATAATAACAATTTATATTACATTAACTATATCAATTTATATTAACTATTTATAAAACAATCAATAGTATGACATAAAAAAACTATTGTTTAGATTATCCCACAAACTGTGTATTATTTTAAAGGTCCTTGTGTATTTTTTACATGATGAAATATTTACACTGTGAAATAGTATACTCATAATTAGAACAACTGTTTAACACACAGTCAAACATTCTCTACTCTTATTCATTATTGACTAAAATTATTAAAATTTCAACTTTAAGGTTTCACCGCAACAATCAAGTGACCATAAATCATAAAATTATCCTGAAAACAGAATAAAAGGGTTATTTTTTAAAAAAATTTACGCGTGTAACAGATTGCTAATTTTGGATTATATATTTTTTTTAACAATGAAGTCGTAATATGCAAACATTTGTCTTTAAATATTTAATTGGAGTCGAAGTTAACTAATTGGTCTTTTGGCTATTCATTAAACTATTCGCTATTTGTTAAACATTTGGCTATTTGCTAAAAATTAAGATTAAGATTTTTTAAAATTAAAGTAAAAATAGTAAGATATGCAAATGCATATAAGCAATCAGCAGCTTAAAACTTACTTCTGCAAACGTGGAAAAACAAGAAATGGTTTGAATATGATTTGGTTACCACAGTTTTAAACTTTCTCAAGCTTTCCCTGTTCATTATTGCGTTTTTACATGGAGAATCAAAAGACCCTTAATCTTTATTTTTCAGCTCAACAATTTTGTGAACAAGCGAAAGTACATATATTGAGTCAATGGACTTATATTTAAATGTGCCTTGTTTTTATAATTCGCCTTATGGTCTCTCCGGACAGTTTTTATTGCAAGGCGTTCAGTAGTAAACCAATTGCATTAAAAAGCAAAAATTACCCATTTTTATTTAAACACAATTTATTTTTGAATTATGATACTTATAGAGTATTATAATATTTTAAGATATTCAAATGACGAAAATTTTACTAATTGGGGAAAAGCAGGCAACAAATCCTGTTTACAATAATGATATTTTTTGAATTTATTTGAAATAAATTTTTAAAATTATAAAAAAAATTAAAAAAACATTAATAAAATTAAAATCGAAAAAAAAAATATGGCCAAATATGTTTTATGTGGGAATCGATCTCGGGACCTTTCAAAAATTTGACGACGCGCTAACCGACCATGCCACTGCTACCATGAGATGATGAGCTCTAAAAGCGATTTATAAACAACCCTCTGAAAAAAATCGATAAAACGCACGACGCATGACAAAACTATTTACGTTAAAAAATATAAAAGATATTATGGCCTTCCAAAAATTATAAATTTCAAGAGAATTATACTATCTGGAACTTTAAATTTTACCAAATTAAATTAAATCGAAGTTCCACCGCAATTTTGAAAAAATTAACCCCCATTTTTCACGGAAAATTGTATATTAAACCATAAATACAACAGTATTCAATTTAATTTTTACGTACGTGTAAAAGGGTAACGGTGTCTCTTTATTGAAAGTAGTTTTTTAATAAATAGTGTGCAGTAAATATTTTTAAGGGTTTTAAAAAAATTTCATTGCAATTTGATTTTTAATATCAATTATTTCAATTACTTACAATAATATAATGAATGTTCACTTTATAATCGTGATATTTCTGCCTTTTTAACACTCATATAAATTTTTTAGTGAAAAAATTACTGTATTTCACGAGATCTCGTATACCAAAAATCGCGATTTTCCATACTTAAGAAAACTGTCCGGAGAGACCTTAACTTCAACAGCAAATGAATTTTAAAAATTTAACAAAAACACAAAGTACACTGCATGCTTAACACGGGGGAAATTAAGAAATGCAATTATATACTCTTTTAACAAAACAATATTGCAAAAAAAATCAATTTAACAGTTTAAAATACAATATACGGAATGTTATTTTAAAAACACGGAATTTATTATATTAATATTGCAAATCCTAGTGCTGTAGGGTATTACCCCAGATAATTTTTTTAACTTGTTTAGTCTGTTTAAAATGGTCTCGCTATAAATCTTTAAAATGTTATACGTCAAGAACGGCAAAGCAAATTAAAAATATCAATGTGTAGCTTAGGTTTTTAGCTTGGAAACTTAAAAAAATAATATTCATCATTGACGCCATCAATGACGCTAATAGGCTGAAAAAACATGGGCACAACAAATCACAACTTTTTTTATTACTGGGAAACAAAAAATTAACATGGAATTTTTTTTTCGAGTTTACCCTGCAATTTTAAGCAATATTTGAGTTTTTTATGACGGTTTGAATGCGGCTAGTTTTCGCGGTTTTTATCGCATTTTCAGTATGGGGGCCCACTTAGTGTTAAAAATGCTCGATTTTCTGAGGGTATGGCTAGTAGAAAACATAACTTATACAAAATTTGGGCCATTTTTATTCGTTACTTTCAATCTACAAATGTTTTGGAATAAATGACCCCCCTCCTATGACTAGGAAAGCAAAACCAAAGTGACCAGTGCTTCCTTGAAGTCAATAAATGAAAAATTTATTACATATGACGACTTTAAATATATCGTTTGTGTGAACACCTAAAATTGGCTCACCTTCAAAAGAGTCCTGGCACAAAATAGTCCTAAGAAAACGCAGCTGGCACAGAAGAGTCCTGTCACATAAGAGTTCCGGCACAAAAAAGCCCTGGAAAACAATGCGTTTATGCACCCAAGCGCTGCGAGCGCTGAGGTCGGCACAAAAAAGTTCTGGCATAAAATCAAGTTTTAACAGCTGACATACTATGTTTACAACTGGAAAAGCTGTTTTCCAGTTTATGATGTATTTCAAAACTAAATGTAAAAGATTTTTAAACAAATTTTTTTTTCAAACTGTATTAAAAAAATAAAACAACGTAAAATGCGTATAGAATAAATCAAAACATAATCAAACAAGCGTTTGAAATTCTCATTTAAAAGGCGCAGCTTCGAAACTCATGGACCGGCTCATTAAATGTGCGTTCACTAGGTGCTATATTAGCTATAACGTTGTTTAAAACTCTTAATTATGTGTTAATTTTTGGGTTTCTTCTCTAGAAATTTTAAAGGACTTTTTGTATCAATGGCCTAAACTGATATTTTATTATAGTTTTGCGTATTTTTAATAAATACTAGCGAACAAGGGAATAAATAACCCCTAGTTAAGGATTAACAAAATTCCTAACTAGGGGTAAAGGTAAAGCTTTATGACTTTGAATTTAAAAGAAATATGCATAAAATTTTTCAAATATATAAATATTAGGGGTTATTTATTTCATTTAAAAAAGATTTCTTGAGAAAAAAATTAGAGCATTATCAAGAGTTTTAAAAAACGTGCTTAAATAGCGCGTAGTCAACACATGGTTTCCAGACTCCTTATCTGCTTGAAATGGCTGGAGCTCCTGAGCTTGATATTGGACGGTAGAAAAATTTTTTCTGTTAAATTTTGCTTTTTTTAAATCCCCATTTTTTTCTGCTTTGGATCAGGAGCACTTTTCAAACCTATTACACCACTTTGAAAGTAAAAAACTTTTAAAAAACTGTAAAAAAAACTTAAAAACTAAAAAAGGATTACGACAGAAATTCATTTGTATTGAAGAGAATTTTGCATTACATTAGGTGAGTTGACGTACGTTTTATTAACAGATTCATCAATTATTATTCAGTTTATTTAATGGTAATTTAATGTTTTTTTATTAAAATTTACATTTTTATGTGGTTTTGTTCATTAACATTTTTAGGTATTTTTGGTGTCCATTTTTATGCCACCTTCCGTTATTAATATCATCATGCGTAACCTTGGTGTACATTCAAAATTCTGTCGTAATCTTTCATAATATTTTTAAAATGTTCATTTACACTTATTGTTTTTAATTTTGAAATTATAACGAATTGTCTTTTAACTTGGCAAAAATAAGTTCTCGCTGACACGCTATTCTTTAGAATTGAAATATATTTTAAAACTATACTATAACAGTTTGATTTACAAAAAAAAACAAGGGATGTACTGAAGTCCAGTAATTATTATGATGTTAAAAAATTAGCTCTCTGATACAAAAAAAACACTAAAAAGCAATGCAAGCAAATTTGTAATTATGCAAAAGTCTTTAAGATTTGAAGCTTATTTTTAAAACCAAATTAAATTTGGACACATCTGGTCGTCCGCGCAATTACGACCAAAACATTTGCTTAATGTAAAATTGTAATATTTTAACAATGAACAAAAAGCTTATGTCAACTAAAATCGCTATTTAGACATAATTTTGTTTAACATACACTCAATTATGACAAAAACACTAATTCAATAATGTATGATTTATACCCAAATACAACAATGATTTTTTTCTTATTTTTAAACGCTTTACAAAGCTTTTAATGTTTTAATAAATAAATAATAAAAATACTTGACACATTAATTTTTTACTGGCGAAATTCTTCACACAACCTGTTAATAGGCTAATTAAAAAAACCAAATAAAAAACTGGAAGTCAGCAGATGTCTGTTGTGAAAACTTGATTTTATGCCAGGAATTTTTTGTGCCGATCCTAGCGCTCTCAGCGCTTGAACGCATGAACGCATTTTTTCCAGGAATCTTTTTGCCGGGACTCTCATGTGCCACGACTCTTTTGTGCCAGCTGCGTTTTTTTTCAGGACTCTTTTGTGCCAGGATTCTTTTGGGCCGAACCCCCTAATATCATGCTTAAAATAAACCTTCAAACATGCTGATTTTCTATGATTTCACAGGCGTCTACAAGCCTTTTTTTGAAAGCTACAAAATCTTTTTGATAAATTTTTTGTAAAAATAACCAATGGATATATTATATTATAATATATATTATACCTTTTTAATTATTTTTTTTGTTTTTGTTTTGTTTTTGTCTTTATGCATTTATTAGCCTCTGCATGTTGGGCTCATAAAAGATTTCTATGGTTTTCGCTTCGACTTTCACCCTTGTCATTTATTTCATTTTTGAAATTTTGCCAAGACTTATCTAAACGCTTCCCTTCCAGTGAGCCTTTTCACCCTACATCGCATTTTACACAACAAAAAACGTTGTACTCTAATCGTCATTGCTAATACAACATGAAACACAATTCCGTTACTTATTTTAAATTTCTAACAGCGCATTACGCACCTATATAATACATCACAGCCACGTGTGTTTTCAAAGACTGCGACTCATTGGTTTTAAGAAAAACTTTTAAGCACTTTGGTTTTGCCCTCCAGCTCCAAAGAGAGTCATCCCCAAAAAAAATTCAGTTCAAAAGTAAGGGATAAATATGGAGCACATTTGGTTTATAACTTTTGTTTCTGCTAGCCACATCCCAAGAGCATCAAGTATTCGGACATTAAGTGGGCCCCCATGCCGAAAAATGCGGCCAAAAAACGCAAAAACCGGCCGCATTAAAACCGTCATAAAAAAACTCACTGTTTTGGCGTTCTCAAATTTTCAGAGAAAACTCTGAAAAGTATGAGCTTACAGCATACCAAATGGCGATTCTTATTTCGCAGTAATAAAAAAAGTCTAGATTTATTGAGGCCCAGGTTTTTTTTACCGTAATAACTGTAGTGATGGCGTTATTGATGCACATCTTTTTTTTTGTTTCAGTTGATAGCTAAAAATCTAAGCTAACACTGATACAAGTATTGTTCTGATTTATTTAGCCGTTCTTGATTTTTTTCTTACGTTTTGTCACCAGTCTCTATCATTTCTGAACAGACTATAGTTGTCCATGATTTAATAGCAATTTATAACTTCGCAATTTAAATCACAAGTTTGTTTTTAATTTGTTTTTACCTAATGTATATATTTGACAGTATCATTCAAAATAATTTGCTAATCATCAACATTCTGGTTTTTAAAGCTAACCCTGGACCTGGATACACCCTGCAATAATAACACAGCCAGAGGCAAAATCTTAAATACGGTGTATCAATGGATATTTATTGTCCACCTGCAAGGTTCAAAATACAAGTTTGAAAAAAAAAGTTTTTGACCGTCGCAACAACATACAGCGGTAAAAAACACAACAAGTGGCTGTTATTTTATGTTTTTAGCAAAAAAATATAGAACAGGAAATGCTTAGACTGTAATACATTAATAAAATTACCGGCAAAATCAATTGCATTGTTAGCGAAATAGAATCACCTTAAAAATTTTTCGGTCCCAATCATGTTTAAACAGGCTTTAGTAAATCTTAGTAATAATTGCACTGTTAGTGAGATAGGCCTACCTGAATTATTTCCCAGTCTCAGCCTCGTTCAAACAGGTTTTAGAGTTTCCAAGCAAAACAGCATGAAAACAAATTATAGAATAAAAACTACTTACACTCAAATAACTTGCGCCATATTTTGCAAAAGTTATTACTGGGCTACCACATTGACAACTAATAACAAGTTTGTCACCATCGCAACCATATGCCAATTTGGAAGGCGGATCTAAATTTACAACTGGATATTTAAAAATATTAAAATTTAAAATTGGTTTACAATTAATTTCGAAAAGATAGAAATGTTAGCATTGAATTGTAGTAACTACACCGCTGTACACTTAAAATTGCAAGCTTATTTTGATGAAAAATATACTAACATCAAAACTTAAAAATTTGACCACTTAATGATCGTTACTTTATGGTCATTTATTTTCTCTTTTTCAAATTTAGACATTTAAAACACAGCGTGAAAATCCAGAAAAACCCAAATCTCCCAAAAATGAGGACAATGCGGAACAACGTAAATAAAGTTCGAAAAACCACTTTTTTTACCATACGTCCTTTTATACATACATTTCATATAGTCATTTTGCCTTATAAAAATTAGCTAATTTTCTAAGATCATGAATTAGTAGTGGTAGTAAAAAAGGCTTGGTCACAGTCAAGTCAACTACCATATAAACCAATTTTTTATTGCTTTCTCATTTCCAGACAATTTTACGAGGTCAGTCAGTTTGAAATCTGTTGTAAGACTTTATTTTTGCAAATATATTAATACTTTAATCCAAACAATTAAATAAAACAAAAGCAAATTAGAACAGTTTTTTTAAATATAGGCAGGATTTAAAATCTACTTATAAATCCACACACTAAATGTGTGCGTGCGTACGTGCATATGTGGGTGCGTGCGTTTTGGTCACACTTTTTATGTCTGTTTCTGCACAATTGGAATATTAAACCGATAATCATTAATTCTAAACTGAAAGTGGTAAAATTTTAAATCAGAAATCGTTTAATGCCATTTTTTATAATTTTGCCATAAATCACTTAAAGAGCTGAAAAAACCATTGTGGTGGATTATTTTCTGACGACAGTCCAAAAATCATCGGAAATTAATTTTTTTTTTGTGCGTGTGACGACAGTTAGGAAATCATCGGCAATTTATGTTCTCTGTGCGTTTGGCGAGAGAATTTTCTACCACCAAATGAAGTTTTATTTCATCAACATGCTAAACCCGCTTGCTACACATTCCGTGGAGTCTTTACTTATACAACACAAGTTACCCAATATTAAATCATCATTATAGTTAATAAAAATTTCAATTAAATATATAAAATGTTTAAAACTTAATAAATTTTTTGTTACTTCATTTTTAATCTTAAAATATTTCACTTATATATTAATCTATTTTTATAAAAATTACTGTTTAAAATTCGTAAAAAATATATGTCAAATTATTTTAACAAACCATTTCAAAAGCTAAATAATCTTAGTTTATAAGTTTATTAAAGTTTCATTTTTACTCAAATATTATTAATATAATCTTTATCTTTACAAACACTTAAATTATTTTATTTAATTTTGTATGGTAGTAATATGGTTTTCTAAATTTTAGCTTAACTTCTAACTAAGTTCACATATTTGATTAATATAACAATAATTTTCTTAATTTTCACAACCCTTCTGTTTTTCCTAACCTGCTTCTTTTATTCATTCCCTACATGCTTTTAAAGCTACTTAGGTTTTATTATTATAGCCTGCCTTCTACACCTTTTTGGGCGTTTTCACGCTACCTACTCGGATTATTCATTAAATATTACAATTAAAACATGTTTTACATCATATTTACAAGATTTTTTCCATACACTTTTCCTTTCTAACAGTCTACAAGCTATACGCCCACTAATCCTGTTTTTTTAAACCTATGTGGGAGCTTCCTAACCTACTTTTTACACTTTTATTATTTTTTATATTTCATCAGTCATATAAACCTGCTTTTTACATCTTCATAATGTCTTATTTTATTAAAATGCTAAATCGCCTCTCTACACCTATCAGTCATGGTGTCTTTACTTCCGCAACTCAGGCTACCCAATATAAAGTCATCATTATAATAAAATAAAATTACAACCAAATATATGAATGTTAAAAACTTAATAAATTATTTACTAGTTCAATTTTAAATATTAAGTATTTTATTTATACTATTAATTCTTATTCTTTTGTTAAAAATACGGTTTAAATTTGTCACAAAAATATATGATTATATTATTTTAGTAAACCATTTCTAACGTTTATTCTAATTAATCTTAGTTTAAAACTTTTCTAAAATTTCATATTCACTTAAAAATTTTTAATTTAGTATTTATCTCTACATTTACTTGAACTTTTTCTTTAATTTTATATTGTTTTAACCATATGTGTATCTATACTTTAAGATATCTTTTATCTAAACTCTAATGTTTGGTTCTTACATATTATTTTCTTTTAATCTACACAATCCTTCTATTTTCCTATTAACCATGCTGATTGCGGTTTATTTTTTTAAATTTATATTTATTTAGTTGAAAAAAAGTAAACATACATAAGTAAGTTAATTAGAATAAACGTTAGAAATGGTTTACTAAAATAATATAGGTAAGGTTTATTTTTGTGACAAATTTAAACCGTATTTTTAACAAAAGAATAGGAATTAATATTATAAATAGAAATTTTAATATTAAAAATAGAAGCAGTAAATAATTTATTAAGAATGTAACATTTATATATTTGGTTGTAATTTTATTTTATTATAATAATGACTTTATATTGGGTAGCCTGAGTTGTAGAAATAAAGACACCATGACTGATAGGTGTAGAGAGGCGATTAGCATTTTAATAAAATAAGACATTATGAAGATGTAAAAAGCAGGTTTATATGACTGATGAAGTGTAAAAAATAATAAAAGTGTAAAAAGTAGGTTAGGAAGCTCCCACATAGGTTTAAAAAACAGGATTGGTGGGCGTATCACTTGTAGACTGTTGGAAAAGGAAGAGCTATGGAAAAAATCTTGTAAATATGATGTAAAACATGTTTTAATTGTAATATTTAATGAATAATACGTAGCATGAAAACAGCCAAAATATAAAGAAGGCAGGCTATAATAATAAAACCTAAGTAGCTTTAAAAGCATGTCCAGAATGGAATAAAGAAGCAGGTTAGGAAAAACAGAAGGGTTGTGAAAATTAAGAAAAATTATTGTTATATTAATCAAATATGTGAACTTAGTTAAAAGTTAAGCTAAAATTTAGAAAACCATATTACTACCATACAAAATTAAATAAAATAATTTAAGTGTTTGTAAAGATAAAGATTATATTAATAATATTTAGAGTAAAAATAAAACTTAATGAACTTATAAACTAAGATTATTTAGTTTTTGAAATGACTTCTTGAAAATAATTTGACATATATTTTTACGAATTTGAACCCAGTAATTTTTTATAAAAATAGATTAATATATAAGTGAAATATTTTAAGATTAAAAATGGAAGTAACAGCAAATTTTTAAAACATTTATATGTTTGAGTGTAATTGTATTTAACTATAATGATGATTATATATAGGGTAACTTGCGTAATATAAGTAAAGACACCACGGGAGTTGTAGCAAGCAGGTTTAGTATGTTAATGAAATAAAACTCCATTAGTCGTTGAAACTCTCTCGCCAAACGCACAGAGAACATGCCAAATTTACAATGATTCCTAACTGTCATAAAAACACACAAAAAAAAAAATTAATTTCCGACAATTTTTTGGACTGTCGTTAGAAAATAATCCACCACCAATGGTTTTTTCAGCTCTTTAGTGATTTATGGCAAAATTATAAAAAATGGCATTAAACGATTTCTGATTTAAAATTTTACCACTATCAGTTTAGAATTAATGATTATCGGTTTAATATTCCAATTGTGCAGAAACAGACATAAAAAGTGTGAGCCAAAACACACGCACCCACATATGCACGTACGCACGCACACATAGTGTGGATTTATAAGTAGATTTTAAATAATATATTTAAAAAAATATTTATTAATTTGCTTTTGTTTTATTTAATTGTTTATCCAAATTTTAAAAGTATTAATATATCTGCAAAAATAAAGTCTTACAACAGATTTCAAACTGACTGACCTCGTAAAATTGTCTGGAAATGAGAAAGCAATAAAAAATTGGTTTATATGGTAGTTGACTTGACTTTCACCAAGCCTTTTTTACTACCACTACTAATTCATGATCTTAGAAAATTAGCTAATTTTTATAAGGCAAAATGACTATATGAAATGTATGTATAAAAGGACGTATGGTAAAAAAAGTGGTTTTTTAAACTTTATTTACGTTGTTCCGCATTGTCCTCATTTTAGGGAGATTTGGGTTTTTCCGGATTTTCACGCTGTGTTTTAAATGTCTAAATTTGAAAAAGAGAAAATAAATGACCGTAAAGTAACGATCATTAAGTGGTCAAATTTTTAAGTTTTGATGTTAGTATATTTTTCATCAAAATAAGCTTGCAATTTTAAGTGTACAGCGGTGTAGTTACCACAATTCAATGCTAACATTTCTATCGTTTTGAAATTAATTGTAAACCAATTTTAAATTTTAATATTTTTAAATATCCAGTGGTAAATTTAGATC
>JASAMX010007127.1:0-26731 GCA_030248175.1 Microlaimidae sp. YZB2_3
AACTCAAGTTACACTCACACCAAATGTACATGCCCACAAAAATTTTCAGCGAAATCCCTACTATTGAAGTTTTTTAATTTCGTTTTATTGCTAAAATTATTGAAATAAAAAATAAAAAGAAGTGATAGTAGAGATTTCGTTAAAAACTTAAAAACTGGCTCAGAATTATGGTACAACTTCTGTGTTAAAAGTTAAGAACAAAGTAATCCCTTCAAATGACTAAACTTTCATTTATATTTTTTTGATTTGACGTCGGGAAACTACATTTTAAAACGTTCGTTCAAAACTAGCTTTTAAGAAAGAAACTGAAACGGAGCAGTAACCGAGTGGTTAGATCGTCTGACTCGTAATCCCGGAGCTCTAGGTTCGAGTCCCCCTCGGCAATGATTTTAACATCAAAAAATGTTTATTTTTTAATTTTTAAATTTTTAATTAAAAAAAGTGTTCATTATTCAATACTGTATTCAACCCCGAGAACGTGTTTTGAGATGGTTTTCAGGTAAAACCGGTATATAGTCAGAATGCTCCCCAAAGGGGAGTCGCAAACCCTCTAGTGCCCCCCGAGGGGTCGAATTGAAAAACTGAGGTAGGATTTGTCATCAGGGCTTCCGAAAACCCCCGAGTACGTATTTTGGGAAAAATTGGTGAAATTTTTGCAACTGTATCGTTCTACCTTAAAACGAAAAATGAGACTTGAAATGGAAAATTGACAAAATTACAATTTTTAAAATTTGGGGATATTTGGAGTACGTAACCGGGTAACCTTTTAAATATTAACATAAAATTATTATTTTTGACAACACGCACAGAGCATTCATATAAATATAAACACAATTTAAAAATGGTAATAAATAAAAACGAACCTCTTACTAATTTTGGGGGGTACAAAGGGGTCTGTATGTTGGCTACCTGAGATTTTAGACTAAAACTTTTTCCTTTTTTTAATCAACATGTCGAGAGCTTTAAAATGATACATTACTCACCTATTAAGAGGGGCTGTGTCAACAGTTAAAATTTTTAGGCGTGCGCAGTGCAGTGCCTTAGGGCATCAAAAAAAATTGGAGACCGTCACCAAAAGCGAAAGCATCAAAAATATTGACATTCTTCCGGGTCTCAAACATGTTGCTCATACACTTTTTAAGCACTGTCGAAAATAAAGCACTGGAGCCCGCAATACAAACAATTTTTGCAAATTTCGTACAATTAACCCCGTTAACCCCTGTTAACCCCTAAAGATACCCGACCCAAGTAGGTTACATTTACAAATAATCTATTTTTGAGTTTAGAAAAATTATAGGAATCTGCATTAAAATTTTTAGACGTAAGGATTTATATAGTCAAAAATTAGAAATTTAGTTGAAAAAATTCTGCCTAAATTTGAGGGGTTTTAGGGCCAACCTTCCTTTCCCCCAAAAAAGTTCTTTCAGGAGGTAGCCAAAAATTTAAGAATCTTAAATTTTTCCCAGTATCTCTTAAAAAAAACAACAAAGACTAAAATTTTAAATTCAGCAAAAAATTTAAATATTTCAAATTAGGAAGTTAAAGTCGGTGCATAAACAAGTAATTGCTGCCATCTTAGTTTTATAAAAATAAGCGGCGCTTTTGGAGTTTCTGGTTTGGATATGAGTTTAACTTGGGATAGTTACAGCAAAAATATATAACATAAAAATATAGAAAAGGTATGTAACTTCACATATTGCATAAACACATACTCTGCCCAACTAGAGCGCGCCCTAATTTGGTCGGGGCAACAGCCAGAATCCCCAATAGGTCTAGTTAAGGCCTTTAGAAGACCTTTCCCATTTCCAAGAAAAAAAATTGTTCCGTTATATTTTTTAAACAAAACTCGTTACTATTTAAACTTTAATAGGAAGAAATCGTGAATTGTGTAAATATAATAAAATCCAAAAATTGTTTACTTGTTTATTTTTAATAAAAACTAATAATTTCTTAAGAAATTTTAAGTGAAGTAATTTGTAAAGCGAACTTTGTTCTGAATGCCCTGTTTAGGACCCCTAGTAAATATGTTTGATTAGGGCAGTAAACCTGTTTGAATGTATCAAATCATGTATTTTTTATATTATTATGTTATATACTTTTGTTTCAGCACGACAGTGAGCTGTCAGTTATCTATGTGGTGACCTAATTAATTAGATATAGGTGAGCATAATTAGGAAACTTTCAGGCATGTCCTAAATTAGTTAGATGCCAAACTAAGTTTGTATTTCGCACTTATTTCCCGTATTAGTTTGCCAAAACGACAATTATTTTTATTCTCGGTATTAACAATGATATACCTAGCATGAGAATTAATTGCGAAAGAAATAAATTCGTTTGACATTTTAACAAAGAAAAATTTTAAACACCAGTTATCGATTTATTCCAATTAACTTGGTCAAACTTTGTGTGATCTTTTTAGCGATGAGCAATTTTTTGATTTGTCAACCAAATTAGAAATAGCTTTTAATGTACGTTTTTTGTAATGGTTGTTTTTATCAATCTTGTTAGCGGCCTTAAACAACAGTAAGCCGAATCATTTAGAAAGTGAGCAATATTATATCATAGTCATTTTAAAGAATATTTTCCTACTCGTAAGCTAACAGAAACTCCAAAAACTTCCGTTATTTAAAATAGAAAAAGTTTCCGAGATCCACTCAGAATTAATTTAACTACGCTTATACTGTTTTGATTCCACGATAGTTTGCCCGCTTAAAACAGTTATTATTAACGTTTTTTCTTACATGTATTGAAAAGTTTTTAAGAAATGACATTTGTGGAACAAAAGTTATAGGTAAAACGAACAACAAAAAAAAACACCTTTAAATCATTTTTAATAAAATAATTTGGTTTTTTCTATAAACCCTTTGAATAAATAAGCAATTAAATGGTTCTAAAGGTTTCAAAATTTTATACTTAAAATAATTAAATCTTTTTGAAAATAGACATTTTATGTGTTAATTTTATAAGTCGTTAAAAATATTAATTGTCTATTACCGGGTTTTAAAATCTTGTTTTGGCCTGTTGTAGTCGAAGCTCCTGTGCGTTTAATTTACGCAGAGGAAATTCACAGCGGGCCATCAAAGTTAATGACTTTATTACTGAAGTTAAAAATCCCGTTTAATAAAAAAATTTTCTGTAATTTAAGCGCTTTGCCGTTCTAAATTTTTCCATTGACATCTGACTTCTTTTAACTATAGAATTAAACAACTTTCTTATGAAAAACAAGAATAGTTGATTGGCTCAGCAAAGACGAGGTCGCAAAATATTGCCGATGGGCTAATAGTTTCACGCTGGGTGACCGCGCCAAAAATGATAGATAGATCCATAATGTCAAATATTCTCTCAGTAAGAAAAAAAATTACATGGAATGGATGCAATCTGCGAAAAATCCAACACAAAAAATTTGAAACATGAGTAATATCTCAGAGTAACAATGAGTTTTGTTTTTCCAACCTTTTCATTTGTTCCCATGATTTAATCAATTTTTACAATACTGCTCGAAAAAAACCAAATTACCTAAAAAATATTAAACACTTCAAATTTTATCGCTTTTCTATAGAAAACAATAAGTGCGATGTTAAATTTAGATTTTCGATACATTGTTTTATTTTATATATTTTTCTTTTTTGTGTATTAATCCGCATTTACTTATTGTAATTGTAATTTCGTTTTAATTGTAATTATTGTAATTTCGCTTTCATTGAGTTCATACTTAGTCCCACCTATTGATTTGTCACGGGGAAATCGAAATTTAATATTTGCTATAAAAACGAGAGATAAAACATTTATTGTATACATAAAACGTATCCGATTTCACGTAATCCATCATCAGTAATTATATCTAAAATAAATTATTACAAAATTACATAAGTATTTGTCATATATAACATGGGAAGATTACAAAAATAATAAAACGGAGAGCGAGAAAAATAGAAATTACAAAAATATATAATAAAACTATTAAAAACAGAACAGCTGAATACTAGCAATATTCTTATTTAAAACAGGCTTACTTTTCTTAATATCAAAATTTTCTTTTATCTTAAGACAATACTCATTACTATAAAAAGCTAAAACTCGAAAATACTTAAATTTAGGCTTAAAGGTGTGGTACAGAGTCAAACTTTTTGTCTTCGATTTTGATTATTTTTTGTGAAAACCATACCCCTGCCCCCAATATCCCACAAAATATTTTTCATCAAAATTCTCCAGTGGTTCAGAAGATATGACCTTCCAAAAATGGCGTTTTTTGATAATTTTGTGCTTGAAAAATGCTTAATAATAATTTACTTTAATTTTAAAAATTGATCGATTTAAATTACAAACTATGTACTCCAGTACTGTAGCAGATTACCCCTTAACACAAAGAGCCATCCCCAGTTGTGGGACGTACCAGCTCTCTCGACTTCCCAATTGGCCAAATTACCAATTAAAAGGTTAAAATACGGTTACAATTTATTTGGTATTTTAACTAATTAGGCTTTCCTCACTAAAAATAATTTGATCATAAGAATTTACATAAAAATTAACGTTAAATTATTTGAAAACTATTACATAACAATAACACCAACATATACACTTTAACATAACATAACATATACATACACAATACACTTTTTTTTAAATTTTAAGACAATTTATAAGTGTCTATAGTTACATTCAAAAAAATATTGAGGTCACCTGAAGGTTCACCATATTCTTCTTTGACACATTTTAAACTCAGATAAGCACGCAAACGGGTACTCCAACACTGTGGCAGACTACTCCTTAACACAGGGAGCCATCTGCAGCTGGGATACTTCTGGCCTGTCTACTCCCCAATCAGTCAAAATACCGGTTATTAGATTAAAGAACGTTTTGGATATATTTGGTATTTTAACTGCTTTGTTTGCCAACACTAAAAATAACCTGATAAAAAAATATACATAAAAATTCACGTTATTTTAATTAAAAACTATTACAATAATACAAACATATAATTATCACAAAATACACTTTATTATATCGAAAATTTAATCATAATTTTATAATTTTTTTAGCTTTTCTACATTTTCACTTTTGGAAGAAGATCTAGGCTCAGAATTCAAAACTTATTTCTCTTATCAGCTTAAGTGAAAGAAAATTTAAAAACTTTACGATTTAAAAACTAAATTTAATTTTTAAACAAATCTTAATTCCAATTATTTTCTTAAATTTCAGATTTCTCCTAAGTCCTATCATCTTGCATAATCTTCATACGGCTTGAGCTTAAAATTCTACATCAACCGGTTTTCTAATATCTTTCATTGTACAATAAAGTCTGGTTCACAATAAGGTGGAAATGTCATTGGTGGTAATGCCATCGGTGGCAATGCCATTGGTAGCAATGCCATCGGTGGCAATGCTATTGGTGGCAATACCATCGGTGGCAATGCCATTGGGTGCAATGTCATCTGTGGCAATGCCATCCGTGGCAATGCCATCAGTGGCAATGCAATCAGTGGCAATGCTATTGGTGGCAATGCCATTGGTGGCAAAGCCATCGGTGACAATGCCACCGGCAATAACTATCACCGTTTCTATTCCATTTGATCCACAACTCTGTTATCTGAAGCAAAAAACACGTGGAAACGGGAGCATTGTAAAAACTCAGTGAAAAATATTACGATTTCTACATTAACACCTGAATTGTAACAAAAATAGTACTAACCGCCAAACATTTTTTATCTCTAGACGCAAACAAAATCCTAGCGTTTCGTCTCAAAACGTGGCAATACCAATTACCGGTTACTAAATAATACGACAACATGTTGCATAAAACTGTATTAAAGCGTTTGGTCAAACCGTTGCATTGGTGATGATATTTAAAAAAGCGACTACTTTCTACTTTAATTTGATACCTTGATCGTGAAGATTCATTCAGTATTTGCCGAGATATTGCGTTTCCCGTACAAAAAACCCGTGTTTTTTTTGCTAAAAAAACTAAACGACGGCAGTATTTTGGTTAAGTTTACCCAACGTTTTTTGCCGTTACTTTGTATTTTTAGCTAAAAAATTGCGGGTTTAAAAAATTTGTTTGTGCGTTTGGTTTATTTGAAGTTGTAAGGTTTATGTGCGAATAAAATTGAATATTTTACATTAAAATTTGTAGAATATGCTTTTAAACTTTCTTTAAAACTGTTTTTCTTGTGTATTTTTTGGTTTCATATTCATGCCCCACGCCGTTTAAAAATAATTGATTTTTCACAAAAAAATTAAATTTAGATGGAAAACAAAAAATATATACTTTTTTACTTAATATTTCAAAAAAAATTTTATGTAAAGCATAAAAAATCTGCAATCATTTTACAAATAAAAAAATGCATGCGCGAGAATACAAAAATATTTGTTCATAACTGCAAGTTTTATAATGTTAAATTAAAAACTAAAACTTTATCATTTTGGTGGGATTAAATTGGTGTATTAAATTAAATTGATGAATATCTCCAAAATTTTTAAATTTTGACGGTACTAATTTTTTAAAGATACGCTCCACAAAATACAAAATCCTCTGAAACCCAAAATCTTTTCTAACATTCCCCCTAAAGCAGAGATTATGAAGGTAACGCAGAGTTTCAAAATGTATTTGGGTTATAATAACTTCCCACAAATCCCTCCTTCGTCTCCCTGCCTTACGTTCTTTTTTCAGGCAACACTGTTTTTAATTATAATATTGTTTTTAGAAAACCTATGTTTTCTTGAAAGGATGAAAAGCAGGAAACTCTTGAGTTTTGATTCTTGAGTTCCTTACCCACTGAGTGAGAGGCTAGGCCCTTTTTAGGGTTAGTATCTGCCTTCCTACTCCCTTTGGACCACTTTCCTCCTTAAACAAAATTTTGGGCACGCGACTAAATAGCGCTATTTAGCACAATCAAACTTCATAGCACAATCTAACTCCATAGCACAATTTAACTCGATTGCACAATATAATTATAGTCTGTAGGAAAAATGCTAGTTTATTTTCCTTAAGAGAGGGATGCATTTATATAGTGAATATGGTACGTGAAATATGGGTTGTGCATCATAATATATAGTACCAATCTTTCAAAAAGATGTTTAAAGTATATTAAAACGCAGTAAAAATGGCAAGTTATTTCCCTTAGCGGAGAAATTCAGTCGAAACAATTAAATGGTGCACATTTGTGTGGATGGGTTTACCCACCTCCTAGCTTACTAGGTACTGAATTACTAATAGATCAGAAAGAATTTATCAAAATATATTAAAAACAGGAAAAAATCAGGTTATTTTTTTAGTGGAGGGAGAAGCAGTCAAATACTAAACATTCATAAGTATCATATTTTTTGACACACCTCAAACTCAGCTGAGTAGGCAAACTAGGTACTCCAGTACTGTGGCAGACTACCCCTTAACACAAAGAGTCATCCCCAGTTGTGGGACGCACCAGCTCTCTCTACTTCCTAATTATCTAAATTACCAGTTATTATGTTAAAATACGGTTACAATTTATTTGGGATTTTAACTAATTAGGCTGTCCTCACTAAAAATAATTTGATCGTAAGAATTTACATAAAAATTAACGTTAAATTATTTGAAAACTATTACAATAACACCAACATATAATTATACACAATACACTTTTTTTTAAATTTTAAGTCAATTTATAAGTGTCTATAGTTACATTCAAAAAATATTGAGGTCACCTGAAGGTTCACCATAATCTTTTTTGACACATTTTAAACTCAGGTAAGCATGCAAACGGGTACTCCAACACTGTGGCAGACTACCCCTTAACGCAGGGAGCCATCTGCAGCTGGGATACACATACTTCTGGCCTGTCTACTCCCCAATCAGTCAAAATACCGCTTATTAGGTTAAAGAACGTTTAGGATATTTTTGGTATTTTAACCGCTTTGTTTGCCAACACTAAAAATAACCTGATCAAAAAATATACATAAAAATTCACGTTATTTTAATTAAAAACTATTACAATAATAAAAACATATAATTATCACAAAATACACTTTATTATATCGAAAATTTAATCATAATTTTATAATTTTTTTAGCTTTTCTACATTTTCACTTTTGGAAGAAGATCTAGGTCTAGGTCAGAGTTCAAAACATATTTCTCTTATCAACTAAAATGTGGAAAATTTAAAAACTGTACGATTTAAAACTAAATTTAATTTTAAAACAAATCTTAATTCCAATTATTTTCTTAAATTTCAGATTTCTCTTAAGTCCTATCATCTTGCATAATCTTCATACGGCTTGAGCTTAAAATTCTATATCAACCGGTTTTCTAATATCTCTCATGTACAATAAAGTCAGGTTCACAATAAGGTGGAAATGTCATTGGTGGTAATGCCATCGGTGGCAACGCCATCGGTGGCAATGCCACTAGTGGCAATGCCATCGGTGGCAATGCCATCGGTGGCAATGCCATCGGTGGCAATGCTATTGGTGGCAATACCATGGGTGGCAATGCTATTGGTGGCAATACCATCGGTGGCAATGCCATCGGGTGCAATGTCATCGGCGGCAATGCCATCCGTGGCAATGCCATTAGTGGCAATGCCATCAGTGGCAATGCCATCAGTGGCAATGCTATTGGTGGCAATGCCATTGGTGGCAATGCCATCGGTGGCAATGCCACCGGCAATAACTATCACCGTTTCTATTCCAATTGATCCAAAACTCTGTCACCAGTGACAGTTATCTGAAGCAAAAAACACGTGGAAACGGGAGCATTGTAAAAAATCAGTGAAAAATATTACGATTTCTACATTAACACATGAATTGTAACAAAAATAGTACTAACCGCCGACATTTTTTATCTCTACACGCAAACAAAATCCTAGCGTTGCGTCTCCAAACGTGGCAATATCAATTATCAGTTACTAAATAATGCAATAACATGTTGCATAGAATTGTATTAAAGCGTTTGGTCAAACCGTTGCATTGATGATGATATGCCGTTCTAAAAATTTTTTTTGAAGCCGCTAAAGTATACAAATATCTGCTATTATTTTACTTAAAAGTGCGGTGCGGAGTCAAACTTTTTGTCTTCGATTTTAATAATTTCTCGTAAAAACATTACCCATGCCCCCAATAGTCCACAAAATTTTTTTCAACATATCTCCAGTGGTTCAGGAGTTATAATCTCCCAAAAATGGCGTTTTTCGACAATTCCGTACGTGACTTATGCTCAATGAGTGTAAAGGTTTACGTTACAAATTATACACTCAAAGAAAGCGGATACTTTCTACTTTAATTTGATATCTTGATCGTTAAGATTGGTGCAGTATTTGTCAAAATATTGCGTTTCTCGTACAAAAAAAACTTACGATTTTTTCGTTAAAAACACTAACAGACGGCAGTGGTTTTGTGAAGTTTGCAGTTACAGTTATTTCACAATTAAATTTTTGAACTTTAGTTTATGGTTTTAACTTTCACTTACTTTTACAGTTTAAATAAGTAAAATGTTCTAAAAACATCTATTACACGCAAAACATTCACACTCCTGAAATACTACTAGAAAAAAGGAAGAGACTGAAATAGAACTTATGTGTGAGTAAAAAGTCTATGATATCTGTAGGAACGGTTCTTAAACCTACCTTTGAAATACTGGAGGCAGGTAGGAGGCAGGTAAAAATGGTATTTCCCAAATGAGCCCCCCCCCGTCCTTACCGGGTTATTATAGATAACATGTTATGTATATTAGTCGCGATTAATTTATTTTGTTACATTTTACTTCTTTTTGCCGACTTTAATAGATGAGTACGTCAACGCAATATTTTTCTCGACTTTTTTGTGCCGAAAAACTTTTTGTGTCGGGCCCATATCGAATATTTTATTTTATAAGAACCAATCATTATTTTATTGTTTCGTGCAACTGTGTAAAAGTTAAAATAATAGAGTATTAAACATAAATTCTATCAGGGTGAAAACAGATGAGTGGTAAAGTAACAACTCGTTCTTTGAGAAAATATTACGTGCAGAGAAACACATGATGCAACTAAATAATAATTGGTTACATAACCGCTGAAAACTTTTTTTTAAATTTTTCTTGCTCATGGGCTTATTGTTTATTTCTTTCTGCCGAGGAGCGGTTACGCCCTTAATTTCAGCCTGGAAGACTTTAGCTTTAGTCTGAATGTTGGCTGCACCCTGAAAAAGTTTTATTCGAAAAGCTAAAAGATCATATTTCCCAGTTATTTCATTAATTTAAAAGCAACATTAATTTTTTTCATAGGTTTTTTTAATAATTTTGTTTTCATTTCGATATTTTTTTCATGTAATTAAAATATTAAAAAGATGACTAAAACTTATTTTATTATAAATAAAAGCAATTTAATAACAAAAGTCTTTGATTATATAATTGTATTTAAAAAATATTGATCAAAGGATTAATATATTAATTTCCACATTTAAATTAAAAAAATTATGAAACCTAAAAAAACAAAATGCCACATTTTTTAATGCCTAAAAAAATTCAACAGTTTTTAACAACCGGTTTTACTGATTTATGGTCGTTGAAACTGAAGGCACTAGGATCTGGAATTCGGAGCCGAAAATGGGAAACTTGCAGCCGAAGAGTGAACTCGCTAAAGGATATTCTTAAGCTTAAGCCAAAGTCCTAAACTAATCTAGAACCATTTTTTTACTTTTGGCTTCAAGATTCCATTTTTGCAGCTTTAAGTTCCCAAAATTTTTCCGAAGGCTCTGAATTTCCTGCTAACAATTCATAAAACTCCGCACTTTTGTAACCACCTTTTTCTTAAAAAAAATACGTTATGCTTTTTTGAGGGCTTGCAAATAACGTTAACATTTTTTTAAATTCAGCATTCGATTAAAACTGGTTTTAGTTGCCGGGCATCTGCCCAACGAAAATTATATTGTTAAATCAAACAAAGTGTTTTTTTTTATTTAAAACACAATTTATTAATACACATAGTAATTTATTTACCAACATAGTAGGGAATATAAAACAGCAGAAATAATTGTTAATTGGTGTTGGTAATTTAAATCAAATATACTCAAAAGGTAATAAAAAATACTGTAACCCATAGGAATGATTTAGAAAAACCTAGGCTACTTTAAAAAACTCAGGTGAAATGATTTAAATTTTTCTGTTCAGTTTTATGCACAAAAAATACGATGGTGTGTCTAAATAACGCAACAGACAAACGTTACTAAAAATAATGTTTAGATGATCCACCGCAAAATTTTTTACAAGTTCAAATCGAGAATGCATAAGAGCAAAAAAATTCCCGACTGTTGTTAAACAGCTTTTTTAATATTAATGCTTACCATTGCATACTGTTGCATACCATTAACATTCATGCATACCCGACTCAAAATAAAACGTAGAATATTAAAACAAAGGAAGGAATGGTTGGACACACAGTTGGACATTCTTTTTTATTACGAAAATACTAATATTGGCGTGCTGTGCAGGTAACATTTTTTCGTTTTATTTTTTGGTGACTATATTCCTACGGTTGTATAACTTTGACTAACACATACAGTGCGACAGAGAAATTCAAGTTAAAGTGCGCCATTGAAGCTGTGTAAATTTGTAAATTTAATGCCATCAACGAGTTAGTTTAACTTAATTAACTACAGTCAATACAAAATTTATCTGAACTCAAAAAAATTTCAAGTGGGTATATTTCACTCATAAAGCGGTAAATTTATACAAAAACTGAATTTATCGATTTTAATTTTTTTAATATTCGCTGATATATAACTGGCGTCTAAATCAGCCTTTTTCTTGGCGAAATATTCTCACTTAAAAATGTTTCCTAGTCAGTATAATTTTTTTAAACCATAGTTATATTTATAGTTATATTAAAAACTGCAATTAAAAAATATACAATAAAAAATAAGGTTAATTCAACATTTCAGACTTAAATCAAAATGTATATAATATATACATGAAATCAAAATTTTAATAATAGATACATACAAAAACATTAATTAGAAAAAAATATTTTCAACAAATAAACGTACGGTATATATAACCCAAAAATTTAAAATAAAATAATTATTATTTTGATCACGAAAATATAAAAAAAGTGCAAAATTTTTTGTGATCTCCAATACATTATAATCACGACGTTAACTGGGAAAAAATTTAGTAAAAAATACAGAAATTTATGCGAAAATTTTATTTACGTATGTACCTATGTATTTAACATAAAGAATTTTTGTCAGCTATCTCGCCATAAAACAAAATCTTCTAAGATATAATTCATTCATTCATAATGAAATTTTATTTTCGCGATGTGACTGCATACCCAAAGTTTTGTTTTGGTTTGCAGGGTTTTTTACCTTACTTTTTCACTGACCTAATTTTTGTCTAAAACACACCTTCTGCTGATATACTGTTTAAAAATTTTAAAATTTCGAAAAAAACTGTGTTTTTTTAGTTTAAAAATTTGTTTCATTTCATAATATTCTAAATTAAACTATAGGCTATTTGTTTTAAATTAACAAACAAAAAATAACAAACAAATACAAAACATTTACAGGAACTTTTGTTTTCAGGGCCGCGCATCGCGAAATGCATATTCATAGCTAATTTCTGTTTTGTGAACTATTAAATTATTTTGAGTTTGTGAGTTGAACATTGAAATGCCTATACAAACCGTGTATGGTGAAATAAATACTACTCCTAATAGCCCACACAATAGCTCTTTGCAAAAATGCAAACAACATCTGGTTTAGAGTTGATTCTAATTGCCAAAGAATTTAGGTTTTTGAACTTTTTCTCCATCCGTGTCATTTTCTACTAAGTAGTGGAAGCTAAAATATAAATTAAAATTAAACATGCAAATACGTATCACCCATTGTTTTTTACAGGATTTTAGTACATTTACACTACTGATATATATATCTTTAAAAACAATTAAATTTTTTAGATGCCAATCGTCAAAATAAAGCAATTCTGATGTACGAACAATAATAAGATTTAGAAACTACGTTAACCCGTTTCCTTAATTTGATTTTTTACTTTTTATCACAATAAAACATTCGTTCTACAGTGGTGCTACCGTCCTCGTACCATTGTGGTGCTTAACCTCAACCGTTGGTTAGCATTACGTGTCGCCTAGATCATACCTAGGTTGTACATAACTCTGTATGCGTAATTAAAATTTAAATAAGCTCTAATATATATTAAACGCAGCTTCAACCATATCAATTCGCTGGCTCACTGGGCCGCTCGTTAATATATGTTGAGCATATAGCTTGGCGCGCAAAAAAAAAACTTTTGAATACTTTTTTTTTTTGCAAAAAAAAAACTTTTTTTTCAAATACGTTTAGAGGACGCAAAACAACAGATGGTATGTTTTGATAAAAGTCACTACATCAAATTTGGTAAAAAAATAATGGGTTAATTTCTCAACAACATTCAGACGACAAAACAGAATTTTTAAAAAACGAGAGACATTAAAAAATTGGTTTAAAAGTCAGAACACAGTTGATAAAAAACGAGGGGCATTTAAATTTTTTTTAACATTTGGTATGTGTTTTTGGTATTTTTAATTTGATTTTATTTAGATATTTCTAATTTGAAACCAAAATTTTACTTTAGCAAACTACGCAAAAAAAACATTGTTTTTAATTAAAAATTTAATTCTATTTGGAAATTAAAAAAATATTTTAGAAACACACCATTTATCAACTATGTATTATGGTATTTGAAGTTTTGAATGTACAATCGCCTCACATGTACAAATTGACATACGCACACAAAATTGCTTACAATCAAAAAATTTTATAAGTTGCCCAAGTTAAAAAGGGAAAATTTTCGTCAGTTAATACTATGTTAAAATACAATAAATATAAGTATATACGAGGTGGGATAGGCTTCGTATTTTGTTCCTCATGAATTTCAGGACCGTACTCGTCTTCGTATGCATCCTCAAGCAGCTCAAATACTTCCAAGTATTGAGCTTCCACTTTCGCCATTACCAAACTAATGCACGCCGCTACTAATCCAAAACCTACAACATTGATAATTTGTTAACTGCGTCTGTTATTTATTTTTTGGTTTCCAACGCAAAAAAATGGAATTTGATTGATTGATTTTTACCGATATTGTTTGAAAAAAACTTATTTTTACAGATCTGTATGTAAAAAAAATACTGGTTTCACTTTTTTTATTTTAATTCAATTTTGCAAACTCGCGATGTTTTGAATTTTCGGCACAAAAGTCTTAATTTCATCCATAGATAGAGAGAGATAAAGTTAGAATTTCTAACAACATGTTTGTAAATAACTTCCATTTTTTCTGAGTGTTGTTTAGTGTTTATGCCTCAAAAGAAATCCAAAAAGTATTAAAAATTTGGACGCTAATAAATTCATTTTTAAGCAGTAATGACTGAGCAAAAATTTTAAACATTACGACATTTCAACACTTTTTACGGCACCGTAAAATTTAATTCAATCCATAACCCATTTTTGGCTCTTCCTTGAATGATTCCTACGGAACAAAATGCTAATCCAAATTCGACATTTTATAAAAACTGACGTAAAAAATCTTGAATTCAAATTTTTAATTGTGTTTGGCTAGTAAATTCAGTATATATTATTTGTGGCATGCATAATGAGTGGATTTTCTTGCATTGACTCAGCTGCGATGAGCTCATGTAAGCAGCTTGGTAGCTTGGTGAAACAGAACTATACTAAGTTTGGGATGCATAAGATTTTTGCGAAGGTTTAGTGGAGGTTTCTAGATTTAAGAGTTCCTAAGCAAAAAGAGCCCATTGAGTTAGGAATTAACGAAAAAACTTAATGACGGCAGTCAATAGTTGCATTTCAAAAGTCCAATGTCAATGCTTATTCTATTATCCTTTTTGTCTATACGACCACGTTTATATGAGTGCTTAATTTAGTTTATCTGGTAATTCAAATTTAGTTTTGAGTGTAAAAAAGTACAATTAAAAATTTATCTGAATAACAGGGTTTTTTGTTATATCTTTAAACTTAGGTAAATTTTCTTGTATAATAGTTTTTTAATCCAATCCACAGAATTGGGTTGCTAGCATAAAGCAACTTGAGGAATCGGGTTATAAAAGTCAAATCGCTCACTAGACTTATTTTTCCAATAATGTTATTAGTTTTAGATAAATTAAAAAAAAACCTTAATTTTTGAATTAACAGTTTTAAAAATTAATTATTACCTAAAAATATTATAACTATGCTGATTACGGAAGATGCAGGAGTTGTGCTGTAGACATCTCCAAATCCAATGGTAAACAATGATACAAACATATAATATATAGCTGTCAAAAACGACCAATCATTCTCAAGTATAAGCATGATACACGCTGTGAAAATAATATAAACCGTGACCACAAATATTAAAAGTGGTATTGGGTAATTGGCTTCCATATCTTTGAGCTGCTGTACTGATAAATCTAAACCTAAAATAGTATAAACAATGTGGCACCAGAATCAATTCAAAGACTTTATTGCCGAGTTCAAAAATGCATCAAATCATTCTAATGGAATCCCATTTAAGGTAGAACACCACAGTTTGATTTTGGCGGCAGATTTTTTTTAATTAACTTTTACTAACGTAATTTGACCTGCTGATTCAATTTTTGACAATCATTTTTCTTAAAAAAATTGTTATCGTCCACAATCATTATAAATGACACCAATAAAACACGTGTCAAAAATACAATACATTAATAAAATTCATTACCAAAAATATTCTATTTTTTTCATTTTTCCTTTAGCGTATCTTGAATAATGAACACTTTTTTTAATTTAAAAGTTAAAAATTAAAAAAAATTTTTTTGACGTTTAAAATATTCCCTGCAGGAGACTCAAACCTACGAGTCCGAGGATCTGAGTCCAACGCTCTAACCACTCAGCTACTGGACGTCTGAGGTTCTTTCCATAAAAGCTGGTTTTAAACAAACGTTTCAAAATGTAGTTTCTCGGCGTCAAATCAAAAAACTTTAAATGAAAATTAAAAAATTTGATTTGCTCAGATTTTAATGAAAGTTTGAAAATAGTTAGACACAAGTCTAATCAATACTTTGAATTGTATTTAATTATAAACCTAATTCAGGATTTTTTTTATTTGATTTTTCTTTTAAAAACATTGATTTTTTTAATTTTTTAATATTTTAAATTACGTTTGACTCCAAACCACATCTAAAAGATGCCCCTTATTTTTCGTAAACTTTCTATAAAATTGTAGGAAAAACTGAGCGAATCAAATTTTTTAAATGGCCAAAAACTATTTTTTGAGCTTTAAATTCATCGAACTCTATCTTGAAATAGAACAATCGGTAAACAATGAAATTACTACTGTTAGTTACATCATAATCTGAGCTTTCGATCGACTATACTTTTGTCGGCAAAAATTAATATCTAAGTTGATATCTAACTTTTAGTAAAAATCGACATGACTGTGGTGTTCTACCTTAAATAGCAAGTATTTTTATGAATTCCACGTAATTAACTGCCCTCCCAGTGAGATCCCATTTAATTAAAATTAGAATAGTAGCTGTTTGAATGAGATCCATTTTGAAATAGTAGTTATTAAAGATTTTGGGATCATATTAAAGTGGTACTAAAAGTCGAAAGTACCATTTAAATGGTAGCTTGTCTCGCAAGATACCATTTACACGATACCTTTTTTTGAGCATTTTGTTCTAAGTGTCTTATTTTTACTTTAAAAATTATGAATTTCTGATTATCAGGTTTTAATGATCAGTTTAACTGCAATCTATCAATTTTTTCTGTTGGCAAGTTTAATATTATAAAAACAAACATAACATTATAGTTTGCCTGTTACTCATTATTATAAATTATTCTATACTTATTGGTATGTCAAGTATTGTTTACGCTTTTCTTTGTTTTTTTCTTTTAATTTTTCTTATATATAAATTTGTACACAAGCAAATATTTTTTATACTTACTTTATGTTTTACCGTGAAAATATTTTTGTCTTGTTTACTTGGTTTCTCCCTTCTGGATGTTTACTCTATTTATACTGATTTACTAAGCGCAGAACCCAACAAACACTAATGATCTAACCTAAGGTTAAAATGAGTTTTTACAAAATTTTAGTGAATCAGTCTTACTGAGTCAAAAACAAAAATTAACTCTAAACTGATAAAATAGTAAAAAATATAGTTTTAGCTGACTACTATGCTAGCAAACAGTAACTTGGTCATTTCTAATATTTTTAACTAGTTTAAATAGAAAACAAACCTTCTTTTTTGGTACCCCTTATTGCTCTGTAAAAACGTTTTGTCTGAAACCACATCCAATGGCTATATTCAAGGATTTTTTCACCTAAAAATCCCAAAACTGCCATACACAATGGAATTCCAATCAATCCATATAATATAGTAAATATGCGTCCAAAGTTTGTGACACAGCAGATATTACCTACAAAGACGATATTTTTAGATTATTAAAACCTTTAAAGCATTTTTATAAATATTGGTTTGTTCTTCAAACCCAGAATAATTATTTTAACTAGTTTTAAAAAATCCTCTAAAAATAGAACATGAAATAGGGGTGATTTCTACCCGGGTGTATGCTTATAAAAAAAGATGTGGATTAGTTTGAGGTGGACAATAGGGCATCTGATTTGTACAGTTACTCACTGAATGCAAAATTTGCACCAATATTATAATGATTTATTTGTATGGTGAATTAATTACACAAATTTGTAGTTTTTTAATTGTCTGATGCAAAGGCAAGCAAGAAAGTTATACTCGCAGCATTTTTTAACAAGGGAAAAATCGCCACTTTTTTTAAGTTTATAGTTATTGTTTACATATACAAATATAACATTCTATCTTAACAAAATAAACGATTCTTTACATGTTAAACATTGCTGTGAGTATGATTTTTTTACTTGCTTTTTTACCGGACTATAGGAAACCTAAATTTTTGTTGTGTAATTTATAGTATTGTTTTATGTAGTTCACTGTATAAAAAAATCAGTATGATAATGGTATAAATTTCTTATTCAGTAAGTAATTGCAAAAACCAGATGCTTATTTCATATAGTCCAAACATTTCCTAATGTCCAACTCAATCAAGTTCACATCTTTTCTGTCTAAACATAGGCATAAAAAAACATTGCTTCTTTTTTCTGCTCTATTTTTGGTAAATTTTTCAAGACTAATCTACTAGTTTTATTTTAAAGTAGCCTGATAAAAATAAATTTTAGCTGTGAAATGATTTATGTTTCTAATTGTTTCCTAGCCGAGACATACTCTTTTAACAGTTTTAATCATAAATTAATCCTACAATTGTTTTATTTTAATAATATAATGAAGATAAAAAAAATGATAAAAAGGAAAAGAGATTATAATTCCATTTCTGATTTACTTACATTACTCACATCTACTTTTATTTAGTGGCATTTAAAGTTTTTTGGGAATTGGGTTTGGGAATAATATACATAGCAGAAGAATGCGAAGAAGAAGAAAAAGAACAAGAAGAAGATAGATGAGGAATGAATTTTTAATTTATATTCCCTAATTATGATTAAAGCGTCGCCGCAGGGCTTGTCGGTTTTTGACGCTTTTACAAGTACCATTAATGTTTTTTAACAGTTCTAAAAACACAGAAGAAAAATTTGTTTTTATATTTTTTAACTTTTTTGTGTATTATTTCCGCTTTTAAATATCATTATTATATGGATCAAATATTTTAATCATTTTTTATCAACTAAAGAAAGCAAATGCTAAAGTTACAATATAGCCGACATATTAATTAATTTTAGTTCACATTTTTTGTCCCAACCCAGAGTAAAATCGTAAAACTTTCCACCGCCCTTTTTCCTATGCTACATGCATTTCTGGGGGATTTTTTTAAAAACTAGTAAATATTACTGTATGTATAAAAAATTGTGCACTGGTTAAAACTTTGATGGGGTTACATGTCGCTAAATTTTGGGTGTCCAGCTATGAATCATGCATAGATACACATTGATGATATGCTTTTGTTGGCGAAATAGAAGCAATCATTTTATTGTTTCCGTTGCAGATATTTTTGTACAAACCATAGTTTTCTGCTGCTCGAAAAAAATGTAAGCACCATTTACCATATCCAATAGTTGTCACAATAGTCATGGCATAGTACAATCCATTTAGAAAATTCCAAACATAATCCAACTCGAAAACGTCATCTTTGTATCCGGTGTCAGCGTCGTATTCGTCTAGTATCATCTTCATAGATTGGACACAGAGAGTATCGGATGCTGAACTACTGCAATTATCAGAATTCATTGCTTCCTGAAAACACAAACAACTAAAAACATCATTTTTTTAAAATCCCTTTAAAACTAACAACTGATAATTATTGCTGACTTACATTCCACATTTTTGATTTGAATTGTTTATAAATAAAAACAAACTTTAGTACCGATTACAAATGAACAAAGGTGGATCTTATTTTCTGTTTATTTGATCAAACAAAAATATCGTAAAAAATTCTTTCAAGATAGCTGACAAAAGAGTGAGTAAGTTTCAAAAAAAATTTTTGTGCATCTATTTTTTTCGTTTATCTATCTATTTTTCGTGTATCAATTCAAAACCGAATAAACTTTCTTGACCAAGACAAAAAAAATTCCGAGCGTTAACAGGGAAACACACACTCAAAAAATGTAGGTATTATTAGTATTATTAATTATCAAAGTTAATATTTAAAAAACAAACTAAAATCTTTTTATGTATTAGGGAGGGACAAACTCCGAACATAAAAACCAACAAAATCTTTTTATAATTCACACAATATAAGTAAACTAAAAAATACTGATAATTTATTTTTGCAATATTTAAGTAATCAAAATAAATTAAAGATTAGTTGTATCAGGGTAAAATTAAAAGGGTGGTCAGTCAGTTAACCACTTGGAAATTCAAGAAAATATCATGTTTATGGAAACATATGACGAACTCAATAATTATTTTTGTCATTACCACTGTAACTTTTTTGAATTTTTTTGGCTGGAATGTTTTATATAATATTTTTATTTACGGCGGGTGGCTACGCTCTTAAATTTAACCTTAAAAACTTTGGCTTTAGTGTTTTGTTTTAGTAACAGTTTTTATTTCATTTGATTTGTGGAAAATTTCTTAGGATTTATTTTAACTAAGTGAGTTTTTTCAGGCGTTATTCTCATTTTGGTAAAATATCTTTCTTTCTTCTTTATTTTCTTTATTTGATAGAAAAAAAGATGTTTCTACCAATATGAAGATAACGCATGAAAACATTATCTTACTTTTTATTTGATCTTTTTTATAATAAAACAAAAAACCTGAAATTTAAAAAAATGAACATGGAAATGAATCTTTCTTAGCAAAAAAGACCCCATTAATTTTGAAAAGTAATTTTTTTCAGAGTCATTAGTTAATGGAGCCAGAATATCATGTTTTTTTTGGAAGATCAATATACAAAATTTTATGTTGGACAACGCTACATTACGCTTCATTCTTTCACTACAAAGGGGATGAACCCTCCTTCTTAACTACAAAAAGTATTAACTTAATGAAGTATCATTGGAAAGTTTATAGTTCAGTTTGATTTTTTTCTATTGTGCAAAGCGGTCTTAGGAGGAACCTCCCTCTAACCGCAAAGTATTAGGCTAAACGAGTTTGTGTTTACTAGAGAGAATTGTAATTTTCGTTCATTTAAACCAAAAAATCTTCATATTCTTGAAAATGTAATCTGTAGTGTAAAAGATGTTTTAAAATTTCTGAAAAAAATTACCAAATAATATATCTCGCTCTCCAGATGGCATACCAGCATATTTTTGAAGCGTTTAGCAAAAGTTTCGGCTAATCCCCTTTCAAAAATTTTTTAAAAGTCATTTGACACAAGCAAACTACCACATGATTGGAAAGTTGCCCTTACTACTTCTCTTCACAAAAAAATGTTTAAAGTGCCAAAGAGATAATTATCGTCCAATCTCACTTACCTACTTTTCCTGTAAGATCATGCAGCGAATAGTAAAATTTGAGCTTTCTATCTTTTTTGTAAATATATTATCTCACCTTCAGCATGGTTTTAAAGAGAAAAAACTTAACAGTTACATAATTTCTTGATTCTTACAATGATTGGACTTTAGCTGTTAAAGATAAAAAATCCGTAGATGTTGTGTACTTGGACTTTGCAAAAGTTTTTGATACAGTATCACATCAAAAGCTTTTGTATAAATTAAGTAAATATGGAGTTGTGGTAAACTTTTCAAATGGTTAAAAGCGTTTTTAACTAATAGGAAAATAAAAATAGTAATAAACAACTCTGTTTCAAATTCATACCCAGTAACAAGCTCAATACCACAAAAATCAGTTTTAGGACCTTTTCTTTTTTTAGTATATGTCATTGATATTGTTAAATGTGTTTATAACTCTGAAATCAGACTATTTGCTGATGACGCAAAAGTCTATACTAGTTTTGATTAAAATAGTAACAATCGATTTAAGTTAGAAGATGATCTGAATAGAATTGGCAAACGGGCTACTGATTGGCAGCTTGGTTTGTCAGTAAATAAATGTGAAGTATTAAATATAAATAAACAAAAAAATATTACTGAAATGGATTATTACTTAAACAATAAGAAATTACCTAAAACAAATTGTATTAAAGATCTAGGACTTTATGTAACAAACGACTTAAAGTTCTCAGTACACTGTCAAATATAGCTAGCAAGGCTATGGAAACTGTTAATCTAATTTTTAGATGTTTTAAATCGCATTCATTAAAAAACTATCTTACTGCTTACAAAAATTTTGTAATATATATATATATATATTCTTGAAAAAGTAAAACGATCTTTTACTAAACGGGTTTTCAGAAAGAGCAATATAAACGACACAGAATATGAAAATAGATTAAGGATATTAAATCTTTGGACCTTGGAAAAACATTAAAAAAAATTTGATTTAATTCAAACATATAAAATTCTAAACAACCATGTCAGTGTAAAAGCCAGCAAATATTTTACACTTAACACAAATTACACCAGAGGACATTCAAAAAAATAAAGTTGAGCATTCCAGAGTTAACTGCAAAAAATATAGCTTTTTTAACACAGTACAAAATAAATGGAATTCCCTAAATCAGAGTCAAGTTCACGCTAAATCATTTCATATTTTTAAAAATTCTTTGTAAAACAAAAATAAATTAACCTAAAAATGACTAATCAAGAGCTTTAAAATTAAAACCTTTAGTCTTCTTTTCTAGTTAGCCAGGACATCTGTTGTGATATTTATTATGTATTAGTATATATGTTTATTTTTGTGTCTTTTTTTATTTTTTGTTTAGTGTAACCCAATTGGGTTGCCATTTTGTAACCGATATTATGTATGTACTTACTATAAAATAAAATCTTATCTATCTATTTATAATTAAAAAGCTCATAGTTAGGAATATGTTTTAAAGGGTTTAGATTGTTGATTGTTGTTAAAAACGAACATTAACATTTTTATACTAGACAACCACGTTCTTTACAAAAGAACCGCTTAAATTTTCCTACTTAAACTTTTTTTGTTTCTAAACGTTCGCAAAAAAGCATAAATAAAAAAACATTAGTCAATGTCAAGAATACATGAAATTAATTAATTAAAAAAAGAAGAATGAGAAACAGAGAATAATTATACGGGATACACGTATGTGTGGATCCTAACGACATGCATACACGTATACATGTTTTTTATGCATACGGTTGCATGTTTTTCAAAAAATATGCAACCGTATGCATGTGATTTTATAAATTGGCAAACGGCTGCATGTAAAACCATGCAACCGTATGCAAAATATGCATACGTATTCATAATTTTTTAAAAAACGGTTGCCTGTGATTTTGAAAATTATGCATACGTATGCATGTGTTTTTAAAACACATGCAACCGTTTGCATGTTTTTCAAAAACACATGCTAACGGTTGCATGTGTTTTAAAATAAAAAAAATCCGTAAGAATTTTTTTATTAAAAAATAACAATCTCCTTAAAAACACCTTGCAATTAATTTTTGGCTGTCAAAAGTCGTCATAACTTGCGCAATATTGGAGTAAATTTAAAAACCAATATATCAATTTGTTTGTATTTTAATGAAACATAGAATAATGTTTTTAGATTTTTAATTTTCTTATTTTTCTACCGAATAATTAACAATATAACAAATCACCAATAAAAACGCACAAAATATATTATTTTGAAACAAGCATAAAAGTGATATTTTAAATAATTCGTAGAAAAATAAATATAAATACATACAAATATATCAAAATAGGTGACAATTCATTAAACTGAAATTGTTTTAAAATAAAGCCAGAAATTAAAGCATTCTTATCTTTGTTTTAAAAATTTCGTTACAACAATAATGGCATGAGAATATGTAAGTATTTTTTTTTTCTATTTGCATTTAATCTTCAATATTTATTGCAAAGTATTAAGAATTAAAATTACAAAATCACAAAATAATACTAAATTAAAAACTTAAAAGTAGGTACAAAATCAATAAAATTAAGAAGAAAGAGACAAAAAAAGCGTACAATTTTGATTATGATTTATTTTATGATACTTCGTCATTCCTTGAAGTTTGTATATTTTTTTATTCGCGTTTTTAGTTTCTATTGGAAAGGAAAAGAACGGTTTAAATTTAACCCACACTTGTAGGGTAATGGGGTAAGTAAAATTTTGTTAAAACAATGAATAAATATAAAATAAATTTCTAGTAAAATGATCCGTTTTTTGTTAGCTACTCGTGATTTTGATGGTTGATTTTTTTGTAAAAACCTTACCCCTGCCCCTAATAGACCACAATTTTGTTTCGTCAAAATATCATTAATGGTTCATGAGATATATATTAACTTTTAAAAATGATGTATTTCGGCGATTCTGTACTTAAAAAAATATCAATGAGTACAAAAATTGGGGTTTAAAATTTGATAAAACATTTAACACCAAAAAGTTGTCGGGCGGGCAGAAAACAGTGCACTATGAATTTTTACTTTTTTTCTCATAAAAAAGATCTAATAAAGCATTCTCAACAACTTTTTTAAACAGTCTCCTTACAAAGACATAAAAAAATTAAATCATTTAAAAAACAAAAATTTTAAACACCTTCCGTTTTTATAATATTAGAAACGTAATACGTAAACTGTAATATTAGAAACGGCGAACAATTTTTATCATTTTTATATGCTTTAAAAAACAGTGTTATAGCTATTTAAAAAAATTATATTTGAATGTGTATTAGTATCAATATTATACGTATTTTGTGATTTTTTTCGTTTTGTAATAGCAAAAATTAATTATTAGGTACACAAATAAAAAAATTAAAAATCTATAAACACAATTGTATTTTTCATTAAACTACAAAAAATTGATATAGTGGTTTTTTTTTGAGAGAAAGCACATTGCATAAGATTTTTAGAACTTTTTTTTTTGAATTTTTGTTTCGAGAGAAAGCACAGTTTATTATAAGGTTTTTAGAATTTTATAAGGCCAACAATGTCATATTAGTCCAGCGGTTAGGGCAAGATAATTGTATTTTGCAACCCCCGGGGTTTGAATCCCCTTTCGGAAAAGCGCTATTTTTGCCTCTTTTTTCCTAATTTACTGATTTTGTATCTATTTTAAAGTGTTAATTTTAATACTATTTTGTAATATTGTTTGTAATTTTATTATTTAAAAATTAATAAGTATTGAACATTAAAATACGAATAGAAAAAAATTACTTACATCTTTTTATGGCATTAAAAAACCTTTAATTCTTGCTGTAGTTTTAAAAAATTGTCAATTCAATGAATTTTCGACCTATTTTGATATATTTGTATGTATTTATATTTATTTTCCTACGAGTTATTTAAAATATCACTTTTAGGCTTGTTTCAAAATAATATATTTTGTGCGTTTTTATTGGTGTTTTGTTATATTGTTAATTATCTGGTAAACAAATATAAAAAATAAAAATCTAAAAACATTGCATTTTTCATTAAAATAGGAGCAAATTAATATATTGGTTTTTAAAATTACTCCAATATTGCGCAAGTTATGATTACTTTTGACAGCCAAAGATAAATTGCAAAGGGTTTTTTAAAGAAATTGTTTTTTTTTTCATAAAAAAATTTCTTATGGATTTTTTTTTTAATTTTAAAACACATGCAACCGTTTGCATGTGTTTTTGAAACACATGCAACCGTTTGCATGTGTTTTTGAAACACATGCAACCGTTTGCATGTGTTTCATGCGTTTCCATGCAAACGGTTCCATGCGTTTTAAAAACACATGCATACGTATGAATAATTTTTTAAATCACATGCAACCGTTTCCATATAATTTTAAAACACAAGCAAACGGTTGCATGTAATCAAAATTCCGCGGTCCCGCCGCTAAATCAAAATTCATTATGAAACCAATGATTTTTACCAATTTTTTTTCGGAAACCGGAGATTAAACAGCTATGTTAAAACAATTTCGATTATTTTTGTTAACTTTTAACCATTATTTAGAGCTATATGAAGCGTAGCTAAGGTTTCGCATATGTCAATTTTTTTGGTTAATAAGAAAAAACATTATGTAATACTTAATTAAATACAAAAAGACCACTAAAAATTTCCAAGTAGATGTTTTATTTGTATATAATATTTCCAATTTCAAAAATAGTACAAAAAATCGATTTGATTTGAGAAGAATTTTGTTTCGTGGTGGAACCGCCGACCCAATTTTTGTTATGCTGTGTAGGTCCATAATATTATTTTGTACTCTATTAGTTAAACGCACCTGTATTTTTATAAGAACAGCTTCATGCAGTGCTTCATAACTCGTTATTCTAGATTTCAAAATCGTATTTTGATTTTCATTTTCGATGGCAACAAAAATTGCTGCACCAACAACGCAATACAGCAAAAAGACAAGAAAAACCACAATTTTGCTCAAATGGTATTTGGTAAGAAATTCATACGTTTCCTTCATACACCTAGAATTGTTAAATTTTAAATAAATAAAAATAATCATGATTGGGTATTTTATCTAAAATAGCGTTTGCTTAATGCAAATAATTTAAAGTTATATAATTTCATAGCTCGTTATGAAATCCATATGATTGAGGCAGGCTATAAATTAGATTTTTTTTGTATATGAAATAAGCAGAAATATTCAACATGGTACATAAAATTTTCAATTAGTTCAAGTGCTAAATGAACAAAAATGCTCAAAAAATTGTGCTTGGTTTATAACACACTATAAAAATACTTATGTTAATTTCTAAAATTTAAATAAAGCAAATTTAAAGATTATCAAAATAGTTTGTCCTATGTTTTTATTTTGTTTTACGTTTGACTTTAAATTTTTTTGTTAGGGGTTTATCCATTTAAGTCAAGAAATGCTACTGGAGTTTAAAAGATTAGAAAATCAGAAAAGCTGGAAGCATAAGAAACGTTAAGATGGAACTTGGAGCCGGAAGTGGAGATTTCGTAGTTAAAGATAAGATAAGATAAGATAAATTTATTTTGCAAAACGCCGGAAACAGACTAAAGCATTATAATATGCACTCATCAAAACTTATGCCTAAGAATAAACGTAAACGTAAATTTTAATCCAAACCAATTTTCTAGGTTCCAAAAGCAGCTGCAAATAGTACCGTTTAAGAAAAATTGGTTTAACATTTTAAAAATCATTTGCATAACAGTGCACAAAGCAAATTCTGAGCAGTACTGAAAAAAAAATCAAGTTTAATTCATATATTTGAGATTCGGCA
>JASAMX010007128.1:0-11874 GCA_030248175.1 Microlaimidae sp. YZB2_3
CTGTGTAACTCCGTAGAAGAGACGTGGCAATGTTTTAAAGAAATCTTGTTTGAAGGAATTACCCGTCACTTTCCTCTTAAAGAACAATTATCGAATTTTAAATGCTCTAAATATCCTTTTTCCATTAAAAAATTGCAAAATAAAAAACAAAAAGCATGGCGCAAATACAGAAAAGGTACACACAAAGCAGAATATAAACAACTATGCAAAGATTACAAACAATTGGTAAAGCAATATCACCTTAGTCTGGAGGAAAAAATGCTGCGTTCAAAAAATCTAAATAACTTCTATAAATTTGTAAACCAAAAAATAAAATGTAGGGATTCAATTCCACCTTTACTAAAAGAAGATAATTCGTATGCGATTGATGACAAAGATAAAGCTCAGATTTTTGCAAAGCACTTTAGTTCAGTTTTTACCAAAAACAATAATAATTTTCCTGAATTTAAAATAAAAAAAAGAAGGAATTCTTGAACATATGATTTTTCCCGTTAACAAAGTTTTATCAGCTTTAAAATGTCTTCCTAATAAAACTTCTAAAACCCCTGACGGATTTCCTATTCCTGCCTATTTTTTTAGGAAAATAGCTTGTGTTATTGCAAAACCATTATCCCCCAAACCCCCCCCCCCCCCCCCCCCCCCCCCCCCGCCGCCCATTTGTTTCAGTTATCTTTTGATTCTGGTGTTTTGCCTTTTGATTGGAAATTTGCTTTGGTAATTCCTCTGTATAAAAAAGGATCTAAGTCCAATAAATCAAACTATCGTCCAATATCGTTAACTTCTTTTGCATGTAAAGTTATGGAAAGAATGGTTAAAGATGAACTCTCAGTCTTTTTTCAAAATGTCTTGTCTAGGTGCCAATTCGGCTTCAAGGCTAAGAGTTCCACCATTTTGCAATTACTACTAACCTTTAACGATTGGACTTTAGCTTTGAAAAACAAAAAGAGTACAGATATAATTTATTTAGATTTTGCAAAAGCGTTTGACATGGTTTCGCACGAAAAACTTTTGTATAAATTAGAAAAGTATGGAGTAACTGGAAGATTTCTCAAATGGATTGAGTCTTTTTTAACTGAACGAAGTTTCAAAGTAATAGTTAATGACCAAGAATCCTCTTCATTTGATGTTACCAGTTCAGTTCCTCAAGGTTCTGTCTTAGGGCCGTTTCTCTTTTTAATTTACATTAATGACTTAGCAGACTGCGTCAAACATGCAAATATAAAAATGTTTGCAGACGACGCAAAGGTTTATATTAGCTATTCTCCTGACGAAAAAAATGAAAAAACTATGCTTTTACAAAAAGATCTTGACATGATTGCAGAATGGTCCAAAAACTGGCAACTTCAGTTATCGGAAAATAAGTGTGAGATATTGCAAATAAGTTCTATAAGAGAATCAGAAACTAGTAACTACTACATTTATGGCAAAATGCTTAATAGATCAAATTTAGTGAAAGATCTTGGAATTTTCGTCTCAGACAAATTAAAATTTTCAGACCACTGTGCCTCCATTTCAAAAAAAGCCGCTAGAATTTTATCTTTAATTTTTAGAACATTTAATTCTCAATGCAGCCAATCCTTGCTGAAGGCATATGTCACTTACGTTCGTCCAATTTTGGAGTATGGAAGTGTACTATGGAATCCTTATTTAAAACAAGATATTTCTTTAATTGAGCGTGTTCAGCGAAATTTTACGCGTAGATTGTTTAAAAAATGTAATATGCGTTACGTTGACTATGAGGAAAGATTGCGAATTCTTAAATTAGATAAACTTAGTTATCGTCGCGACATTATTGATCTAACAGAGTGTTATAAAATAATTCATGGAATAACACCAATTGATCGTAATGAGCTTTTTTTTTAATCATAACATAATCCCACTAGAGGTCATTCTTTAAAATTAAAAGTTCAAAAAAATAGAATAAACGTTCGTAAATTCTTTTTTTCAAACAGAATTGTTTCAAAATGGAATAAGCTTTCAGAAGAACAAGTATTAGCCACTTCAATAGTTAAATTCAAAAAAAGCCTAGGGTTGACTCATATTAGTGCCTAATTTTTTAGGCCTTTGGGTCAGTTTCTAATAGCCTATAATTTTTACTCCATATATTGTTGTTATTTGTTTTACCTGTTATATATTATTACCGTGATCGGTTTGCTAGTTGATTGGATATATTTTATGATGTTATATTCGTTGGTTGTTAGAAATAAATAAATAAATAAAATAAAATTAATATTTTTTGACATACATTTGCATTCCGCTCGCTGCCAAACGTCAGTCTGGAGACCATAATAAACTTGCGCCACAATTGATACCAGATAATCTCCCAATATGGCATCTTTGCATGATCGATTATAATCGAATTTGTATTCATCGCCCTGCAACATAGTTGATTTATTAACAACATTACCTTAAACATGTACAATAAAGCGTTTTAATCTTACTGATTTTTAACATTTTTGTTATTTGTAGTGAAAGAAAAAGTTAAGTTATCCCAATGGTTTTAGATATGGGGGCACGGTGTGTTAAAACCATAGGTGTAGGTGGGCAGCATACATGGGGAAGTTGGTCCGGAGTGGGGAGGAGGGTTAAACCCAGATTTAGGGAATGGGGTTGAAAATCTGAGAAACGCATTTATTTATATCGGTTTTTTTAAATGCATTTTACCCATATCGTTTTTCGATTTTGAAGAAAAAATAGGTTAAAAAACGAATTGTACATCAAAAAGCCCTTTCAATTATATTTTTGAGCTTTTTATTGCTTAAAATACTAATCTTGACCTCAAAAATTAAGTTTGGAGGCAGTTACAAGTCATTTTAAAAACTTTTTTCTTTGTTTTTCCAAAATTAGGGGGTTAAACCTTTTTCCCCATACTTCTGAGCGGGGGGTTAAATCCCCCATCTCAGAATTTGAGGGGTTAACTCCCCCGTGCGCGTGCCCTTGTATGGTAAGTAGGGGGGTTGGTGGTATACCATCCCCCTTAAAAAAATGTTGAAACTGCGGACAGGCCCCCACCAAGATTTGGAGGTACAGTGGACACACCCCTAAAATTTGGGAGGTCCCAGTTCTAGTACAAACGCTAAAAATAAGGTACTTGGCTTGGGGTATACCCAAAAACTCAAGTAACTGTCGATTCTTTGGATGCATTCAAGAAAAGTTTTAAAACTGACTTAAATAAGAGCTCTTTTTGAGCCTTTAAAGTCATATCAGATAGCTATGTTCGTTGATAATTTGTTACAATCGTAATTCATATTGGCGGCAATTAAGTCACAGATTTGATGTTGTTGATGAAAAAAAATAGAAGAAAAAACCAATGAAATGATGAAAACAGTAGAATTAAACTATGCTTAGTATAATATTAATTCTGTTATCTGATCATTAAATAAATAAAAAATTAACTGTCGATTCTTTGGATGCATTCAAGAAAAGTTTTAAAACTGACTTAAATAAGAGCTCTTTTTGAGCCTCTAAAGTCATATATATCAGATAGCTATGTTCGTTGATATCTTGTTAGAATTGTATTTCATAATGGCGACAATTAAGTCGCAGAATTGATGTTGTTGATGAAAAAAAAAAAGAAAAAAAATAGAAAAAGAGGAAAAAAGAAAAGAAATAATGAAATGATGAAAACAAAAGAATTAAACTATGCATAGTATAATATTAATTCTGTTATCTGATCATTAAAAAAAACGACAAACAGCTTTTAGAACTTATGGAAGATTAATCACATTTTTTTCAAAATTTGAAATAGATTTCGGAGAAACAACAGCCTTTTATTACGAAATAGACACAGAAAACGAGAAGCCGTTTAAATCAAGACCTTATTGAATACCTCTTTTAGGAATGAGAGATGTCCAAAAAGAAGTAACGAAAATGCTAAAAAGTGGAGTAATAACAGAATCAAGCAGCCCTTGGTGTTCAAAAGTAGTCGCACTAAAAAAAGAACGGAGGTCTTAGATTTTGTTGCGACTTTAGACAGCTGAACCAGATAACCAAAGCATACGTTTATACACTTTAGAACATAAAAGACATTTTCGAATCACTAAAGGAATCAAAATATTTTTCATCTTGCAATCTGCAATTAGCGTATGGCAGACCTGTGCACGGTCTGCAAATGCCTCCCGCTTTATTGGAAGATTTGCCCCCACCCCGCCAACAATGAAAAAAAAAACCCTAGAATCATGACGCCATTTTTGACCTATGATGACGTCATCATCGCGAATTTTTTGCAGTTTTTAGCCTATTTCAATTAATTTTAAGATATTTTAAACCTATTTTTCCCTTATTTTCGCTTTTTTGTCCCTTTTTTTCCTTTTTCTCTTCTTTTTTTCTCCCCTGCTTGCCCCCTTTTATTGCCCTCCCCCGTTTCAAAAAAATTGCCCACCCCCGTGCCCCTCGTTTTGGAATTGCCCCCCCCAATAAAACCCGGGGCAGTGCACAGGTCTGCGTATGGCAAATCAATCTTTATCCAACGTCACATGAAAAAAACTGCTTTTTTGTAATCTGGAAAACTGCATCCTGGAATGGGACTGTATGAATTACAAAAAATGACTTTCGGTATTAAAAACAGTTGGATCATTTTTACGTCTTATGCAGACCTGTGCACGGTCTGAAAATGCCTCCCCCCGTTTTATTGCCTCCCCCCCGCCAAAAAATGAAAAAGTACCCTAAAAATATGACGCCATTTTTGACCTATGATGACGCCATCATCGCGAATTTTTTGCAGTTTTTAGCCTATTTCAATGTATTTTAAGCCATTTTAGACCTATTTTTACCTTATTTCCGCTTTTTTGTCCCTTTTTTCCCTTTTCCCTTCTTTTTTCTCCTTTTTTTTCTGTTTTTTTTTCTTTCCCCCCTGCTTGCCCCCCCCCGTTTTATTGCCCCCCCGTTTCAAAAAAGTTGCCCCCCCGTGCCCCCCCATTTGCGGAATTCCCCCCCCCCGTTTTAACCCCGGGGGGGGGGGGGCAGTGCACATGTCTGTCTTATGGATCTTGTATTAATAAACGGATTACAATGGGTAATGTTTATCTTGCATTCATGACATTTTGATTTATTCAAAAAACTTTCCGACTCACCTTGGGCTTAAAGATTTGTGTAAAGTGTTTAACCGACTAGAAATCTATGGCTTAAAACTAAAACCAACCAAGTGCTCTTTAAGAAGAACAGAAGTGAACTATCTCGGATACATAGTATCCGCAGAGGAAATCGAAGTCGTTCATAAAAAAGTAGACGCCATAAAACAGATTCTTTCGTTAAAAACACCCAAAGAAATTAAAGCATTTCTCGATTATTAGCATCTTACTACCGATAAAACAAAAAAAACTTCGCTAAAATTACAAATCCTCTTACAAAAAACACCTACAAAAGCAAACACAATTTTATTGAGGTAAAAAAACAGGAACAGGCGTTTGAAAAATTTAAAAATAGCCAAACAACTGTACTAATTTTAGTGTTTCCTTACACTAATCGGTAATTTCTTTTACACGTTGACGCAAACGACTACCAATTTGGAGCAGTTTTATCACAAAACGACGACGAAGGCAAAGAACATAACATAACATGTGCTATTTGAACACATAGGTGAGCACGGTCGGGGAAGCTAGGGGGGGTGGTTACCCGGGGTAAATCGAATTTTGAATTCTAGGAGGTGGGTCCCAGGGGGGTCCGGACCCCCCTAGCTTTTTAGGGGGGTCGACCCGGGGTGCGAAATTTTGAAATCTAGAGGGGGTCAGGTGGGGTCCGGTGTCCAAAGCAAAACAGTTTTAAACCATAATAACTTTAATAATTGTTCTTTTTATAGAATAATGCTACATTTTATTGAATAAAAAGCCATATTCATGTATAAAAAGGGTGTAAAAGCATAAATATGTGATGAAAATTCACGTTTTTGGAAGAAAATTTAGTATAAAAAGGTACTTAATGTTTTCCCGAGGGGGGAGGGGGGGTTAGATTTAAAAATCTAGAGGGGGGTCAGGGGTAAAAAATTCAGAAATTTGGGGGGGGCCCTAGATTTTCGTCTAGGGGGGGCCTCAAAATTTTGAGGCTAGGGGGGGGGGTGGAGTGGACCCCACCCTGCCCCCCTCCTTTCTCACCTATGGTTGAACTTTGAAACCGCGAAAACGGCGATGGCATGTGACCAAATGCGAAGCTGTCGAATTAGTTTTTGCGGTAAAAGCTTTTGCACACAATATACCCATATAGAGCAAACTGCACATTGATAAGCGATCAGAAAACTTTAGAATGGCTTTTTACCACACCGCATTTAAAACTGGAACTACAACACTGGGGCTTACTTTTTATGGATGCAGATTTTACGATCAAATACAAAAAGGAATGTAACCAAGAATTTTAGAAACAAAAATAAAACTGTTAGATAAGGAGTTTTTGAATTACAGAGGAGACCTGTGCACTCCCCCTAGGGGTTTTATTATTTTTTTTGGGGGGGAGGGCGCAATTCCAAAACGGGGGCACGGGGGGCAACTTTTTTGAAACGGGGGTAATAAAACGGAGGGGGCAAGCAGGGGAGAAAAAAAAAAGAAAAATAGGAGAAAAAGGAGAAAAAGAAAGGGAAAAAAACAAAAAAACGAAAATAAGGTAAATAAGTCTAAAATGACTTAAAAAGCATTGAAATAGGCTAAAAAAAACTGCAAAAAATTGGCGATTATGGCGTCATAATAGGTCAAAATTGCGTCATAATTTTTTGGGTACTTTTTCATTTTTGGGCGAGGGGAAGCAAAGCAATGAAACGAGGAGGGGGCGAATCCTCCAATAAAGCGGAGGGGAGGGCATTTTCAGACCGTGCACAGGACCCCTCAAGTTTTAAAATTTTAGGTATTACAATTTTTTGTGTGTATTTTACGTTTGTGTTGGTCAGGGCAAATTAATTATTTTGTAAACATTAAGAATATTTTACGGCAAAAGACTTACGTGATCTGCTATGTTCGCCCAAGCATTTGTTAAGTCTTTCATTTCCAAGTAGCATCTTGTACAAATGACGGGTGGTATAGAGTTGGCCACTGCACACGAAGAAAAATTGGAAGCTGCCTCCGCAAATCTTTTCAAAAGGATTTCACACCGATTGCTACTATTGCTTATTGGTAAAGCTAAAAATGGTACAGGTACCAAAAATTGGTTAAAAAAATTCATTCAACACAAAGTAGCCAGAAACATGTTTCTAGGTCAATTTTGGTGAATATTTTGATTTTGAGCTTTAAAAGGGAAATTTAAAAAAAACTGACTTTAAAATAACTGTGATGAAACTTAAATTGTAGCTCTAGGGAAATTTAAAAAAAATGACGTTTAAATAATTGTGATGAAACTTAAATTGTAGGTGCGCTGTGCACTGCCCTGCACTTAAAATACCTGTGCACTGCCCTCTCTCGAGCTTTTACAAGGCGGGAAATTTCAAAAAGGGGGGGACACGAAGGTGCAATTTTTTTGAAACGAGAGAAGAAATAAAACGGGAGGCAAGCAAGAAAGAAAGAAAAAAGGGAAAAAAGGGAGAAAAAAGAAGGAAAAAAAGCAACAAAAAGCGAAATTTAAGTAAACATAGGTCTAAAATGACTTAAAAAATGCATTTAAATAAAAAGCTAAAAAACCTGCAAAAATTTTACAATGATGGCGTCATAATAGGTCACAAATGGCGCCATTCTCCTGGGTACTTTTATATATTTAGCGGGGGGGGGCAATAAAATGGGGGGGGGGCACAATCACTTATATTCCGGGAGCAGGGGCATTTTCAGACCGTTCACAGGTCTGAAGGTCTAAAACATCTTTTTTGCAATTTATTAGCATACAATAATTTTTTTATTCGGAAAATTTTACAAAAATAGGGCGTGACTTGGTGGCTGCGGGGGTTATCCTGGCAATTCTATTTATTAATAACAAGAATATATAACACAAGAGAATGACCGACTGTACACTAAATGTTTGACCAAAATTTTGCGAGAAAAGTCACACTTTTGAATTCGTGCAAAAATCCGCCATTTTCTGCTAGTTTTCCCGCGCTGCGATTTTTAACACAGTGTTAGTTTTCTAGCAGTGGTGACTGCGACTTTTATTGCACTCTTTTCTGCTTTATTCGCACTGCGATTATTTTCGCAGTGCGAGTCTGGATGCACAACAAAAAAATACAGAAGCGGTCATTTCTCAAATGCGCCACCAGCACCAGGAGACGATTTTAAGCCGTTTTTCGTATATATTTTAAAAAAAATTTCGCCTCCGGCGGCTGGGAGCACCCCTCACTAGAGCCCCCCGGCCCGACGCTTCGCGTCGGCTAGCGCCGCTACGCGGCGCAGGAGGCCGCAGCGCTTCGCGCCGCTTTGACAACACTTTTTCTCCTCCCCCAGACTGACGCCCCTGGAAATGAAATCCTGACTGCTCCACTGCACATTTTTATTAAAAGAACTAAAAAAAATAAAATTTATAAGTTGCAATAAGATCTTATTTTAATTTTACACAGTTTTAAAGCATTTAATAAGCTTGTTTTACGTTTTTTTACGCGTTTTAAGCTCATTTAGGCACGGCTAAAATATCCGGGTATACCCCCCCCCTTAAAATTTGGGTCTTACTGGACACCTCCCGGTATCGCACCCCCACCCTATACCCCCCAAAATCCGAAGAGGTCGCCCACCTATGGTCGATCCCCTTATGTTTCTAGGGAGGTCAACGAGGGGCTGCAGATTTTGTGGACCCCACCATACCCCCCTTTTGTTCATCTATGTTTAAAATTCTACTTAACGCAGCAATTGAAATTTTGCATATAAACATAACGTCAAAGCAAGGAAAGAATCGAATTTTAAAATCTAACAGCTAGGAGAAAAGCGTGACATACCATGTTGCATCAGACCCACCCTTGGCTAAACCCACATTGTAAACCAAAGCACATAAGCAGCATCTCGGCTCCATGTTTTCTAGGGTACCTACCTATATGAAAAATTTGAGTCGATGCTATAGGCGGCAGGAAAATTTAGGAGGGGGGAGGTACATAAATCAACCAATATGATTGTTTGTTTTGCTTTCTGTGTAGTACTTATTACTTATAAAAATTATTGTACTAACTTTAAAATAACATTAGCATCAGGCAACATAAATAACGAGATATATATGTATGTATACTATAGAAAGTGACCGCTGAGCAAAGCAAAGCGGAACAAATTTTTGATTTTTGGGTGTCCATTGGGGTACTAAAATTATTTTAAAGTTTGGCGCCAAGCGATTAGCGAGGCGCTAGAATATTTTGAATTTTTAACCTTTGAAAACTCCCAAATTTTTCTATCTGGCGACCATTTTTGGGGGAGGCGGCCGCCTCTCCCGCCCAATCATTATTCTTATTTTTCCTCCTGTCCGACTTGTTCGGGGGGGGGGGCGGCCGCCCCCCCCCCCCCCCCCCCTGGTCATGTCCCTGGAATGCAAGAACTTGCATTCATACATAAATTTTTTTATATGAGGAATAAGCTTTAGTTTACTTACAGTGATAATTAAAATTAAGTCTCATAATATGCTATTTTTGAAACATTTAGGGGAGCCTTGAGAAGTGCACTCAAACAAAAAGGGATGACCATCAGCAGAATACCGAAGCAAAACCTTTTTGTTCTGCTCTCTAAGCTCCCTAAGTTTGCCAAGCAATTCCTTTTGAGAGACTCACTGTTCCTCGTTCAGTGACGGCCTTACATAAACTTTATCAAATTTAGTGAACCCCCTTAGTTGTCCTCCTGAACGTACAGCTCTATTTTTGATGTAATTAATAAAAACTCTTATTTTCAGGAGCCTGTGCCGGTCACCAGCTTTTTTGATACAAAAAAAACTCAACTGGTGTGACCTCTCCCGAATCGCCACTATCCAGGGGCTTTAATAACTCAGTCACATTCTCTTTTTCCATTTCATAGGAATTGCTCTCCCGTAGGCCAGATACAACCAGCATTGTCTCATGTTCTCTTTGCACCTCCATGCGCTTAAAATCACTTTCAATCATTGGGAGAAGACGCTGTAGAACACGTTCACAGATGGAAGCTACCAAGTTGGTGTTGACACCAGGAGCTCGTTCCTCCTCCATCCTGGCAAACCTCTTTTCCAAATCTGCCAACATTTTGTGTAGGTCCACATTCTCTGTTTCTAGTCTGGCAGTTTGATCATCCTTTGTTTCTCTCGGCATGTTGCAGTGGATGCTTTTAACGTAAGGGGGTAAAAACCAAGTGGGTGGTAAAGATAATGCAGGGACATAGGTATGTGATGCTTTTCTCCTAGCTGTTAGATTTTAAAATCCAATTCTTTCCTTGCTTCCACGTCTTATGTTTATATGCAAAATTTCAATTGCTGCGTTAGGTAGAATTTTAAACATAGATGAAGAAGAACAAAAGGGGGTAGGGTGGGGCTCCAAAAATCTGCCACCCCTGGTTGACCTCCCCTAGAAACATAAGGGGATCGACCATAGGTGGGCAGCCTTCTCTGCAGGATTTTGGGGGGGGGATAGGGGGGGGGGGTCAAATTTTAGGGGAGGTGTCCAGTAAGATCACGAATTTTAAGGGGGGGGGTATACCCAATATTTCCGCGCTGTTTTAAAATGAGCTTAAAACGCGTAAAAAAACGTAAAAACAAGCTTATAAATGCTTTAAAACTGTGTAAAATTAAAGAAGATCTTATTGCAACTTAGAAGTTTTATTTTTTTTAGTTCTTTTAATAAAAATGTGCAGTGGAGCAGTCAGGATTTCATTTCAGGGTCAGTCTGGGGGAGGGGAGAAAAAGTGTTGTCAAAGCGGCGCGAAGCGCTGCCGCCTGCGCCGCGTAGCGGCGCCAGCCGACGCGAAGCGTGGGCCGGGGGGCTCTGGGGGTGGCGAGCTGCCGGAGGCGAAATTTTTTTAAAATATATACGAAAAACGGCTTAAAAATCGTCTCCTGGTGATCGCGTGAACATACCTTTTACTTTTGTTTTTTTACCTAATTTCTACAGATAATTTTCTGTGATCTTAAAAATTCAGTCAGGGGGGCTCGGGGGAGCACTGTCTCCCGGAGGAGAAAATTTATAATTTGAGGCGCTAAAATACACAGAGAAGTTTTAATTCCAAATGATAGTAATTACAAAATTTAAGGGTTTTTATAGCTATACTATACATTTATAACATAAAAGGTGTAATAAAAGTAATATGTAATAAAAGGTAATAAACGGGAAAATAAGGTAATAAACACTCCGCGCGAAGCGCGGAAAAATTTTTTAGTCCTTTTATAACACTTAAAAATTTTTCTTTGGGAGGCGAATTTGGGGGGGGGGGTGTCTCCGACTACCCCAAATTTAAGGGGGGGGGGGTGTCAGCAAAATCTGGAATTTTCGGGGATAACCCCCCCCAACCCCCCCCTGCCCACCGATGGGATCGACCCTTCCTAGGACCCCCCCCCATAAATTTTGAAATGTCATTTACCTGGGTAAACGCCCCCCTTAGCTTTTTTACCATGTTTACATCTGACGATTTTAAAATTGATTTTTTAATGTTTATAGAAATAAGTAGAGTAGTTTTCTGTCCATACTGAGATGTCCATGGTTTTGCAATAAACAAAAAACTGCAGACAAGTCTAAAGTTTAAATATGTGTCCTTAAAAATCCATATTTTAAAATAACTTTCTTCTAAAACCATGGTCAAAAATTGATAAAAATTGTAATTTTGTATGGGGAATTTTGAACTCCCTCGTTATATCTCAAGAACGGCTATCAAACGCCATATATCATGGTGATATTTAGATGTGGCACCATCAATAACATATATTTTTGTGCAAAATTTTGTGAACGTTGTGGAAGTGTTATACTGCACTTTTACAACCTCGGTCTGGTTAACACCAGGACTGGCAGTTGATAGGTGACACACAGCTCACACCGTTTACACCACA
>JASAMX010007130.1:0-21722 GCA_030248175.1 Microlaimidae sp. YZB2_3
CAATGGGATCACCTTTGGGACCTAGTTTGGCAAGCGCTTTTTTATGTCACCATGAAGAAAAGTGGCTTTCGGAATGTCCTTTGGAGTTTAAACTCTTGTTTTATCGTAGATATGTTGACGATTGGTTTGTTTTATTTCGCAGTGAGATTCATGTTAAGCCCTTTCTTGATTTTTTAAATTCCCGTCATGAGTCTATTGATTTTACCTATGAATCTGAGGTTAACGCTGTCTTACCGTTTCTTGATGTGTATTGTAATTAGGGACAAAAAGGGGGATGTTTTACCCCTTCTGTGCGCAGGAAGCCTACTTTCAGCGAAGTTTATTCAAATTATAATAAGTTTTAATCCTAATGCGTTTTAAGGCTGGTCTTATATTCAGCTTATTAACTTGTTCTTTTCGTCTTTCTTTGTCGTATGACCTTTTTCATGTGGATTGACAAGTTTTAAAATCATTTTTTGTGCAAAAACGGTTATCCGCTGAGTTTTATAGATGGCTGTGTAAAAAAGTTTCTGGATAAAGGTAAGAAAGTAAGCAGTAAAAAAGTATTATCTGTTGAGAAAATGTCAGTTAATGTTGTTTACCCGTATTTAAGGGTCGGTTTGTCCGTTTAATATAGCAAACTGCGTAAGTTGTTTTATAGGCATTTCCCGTAGGTACGCTTGACAAATTTGATTTTTAAGTCTAGTAAACGTTTAAGTAATTTTTTTAGTGTTTAAAGATAAAATTCCTACTAATCTAAATTCTAATGTCGTATATAAAGTCTCGTGTAGTGGCTGTAAGACCACTTAGTGCGGGTGCACCACGGTAACGGGACTTTAGAGCCGGAGCGAGGGGACTTTAGAGCCGAGGGTCTTTAGAGCCGCAGTGTGGGACTTTAGAGCCGTATTGGAGGGACTTTGGAGCCGTAACGTAAGTTTTGTGTTCAGAAAATTTATAAAAAATTAAGGGACTTTAGAGCCGAACTCTTAAACCTGGCTCGAGAGGCTAACTTTATTCACCTCTCAGGTTTTGCTGTTTAGGCTTAGGTTTAGGTGTCGCTTAGGTTTAGGCTTTTGCTTAGGCTCAGTTTTTTGCTTAGGCTTAGGTTCAGGCTTAGGTTTTGCTTAGGCTTAGGTTTTTCTTAGGCTTAGGCTTAGGTTTTGCTGAGGCTTGGACTTAAAAAATCTTTCTAAAACTCTTTTTAAGCTAAAAATCTTTCTAAGGTTTGTCCATGATATGCCCCGCCCACTCACTTTGGCGACAAAAAATGTCTGGAAGCCAGACTACCAGAGGGCGCCGCTACCATCCTCCCGCCAAATCCTCAATTCTTGTCATCTTCTGTATATAACAATAAAAAACCCGAAGCAATATTTATCCCGCGTAACGATTACCGCATTGCATAATTAGCTCCATTTGTTATGTAAATGTTTTAAATAACCTACTTGTATATTGTTTTACTTATTGTTTGCAAACGCATATTTCATTTCGGCTCTGAGGTCCCCGCTGCGGGCTTGCTAAGTCCCCAGGTCCGGCTCTAAAGTCCCGGCTCAAAGTCCTTGGTCTTAAAGTCCCCAAACCTGCACCACTCGCCACCTAAGCATTAAAAGTATCTCCGAGCATTTAGGAAAAAAGATTTCTATTTAAAACTAATAAGGCTATAATTCCTAAAGTTTCAGCAATTTATGGTCATGTACTGAGTTGTAATGAGTTAATTGAGTCACCGTCTTATACTGACTTTTTTGTAATTACCTCAGCGCCTAATGAATTCTGTTTAAAAATTAAGGAATCTATTTGTATTCAAAGGGACAAACCCGTTTTAAATAAAAATATTCAAAGTACTGAGTTATGTTTGTTTTAATAGGTAAATTATTGTCATTGTGTTTTTTCTTAGTCTTGTCTTATTTTGTTTATTTTTTGCGTGTGTTTTAAACTGTACTCTATTCATTTTTTTGTATTCATGTATTTCCTCATTACGTAGTTTTACTAAAACAAGTTTTTTTGTGTATAGTGCGTGTTTAAAAAAATATAGCTTTTTTATTTGGTATATTATAGGTTTTATAGACTTTATTAGTGACTTTTATGTTGTCTATAGTGTAGTTATTAAAATTAATTTCTTTGTTTTTAAGCATTTTATATAATTTTTGTTTTATTTCTTTTTTCAGTAGCAATTTACATATTTTCTTAAGAATTTTAAGCTTTATCAATTTTTCGTCCATAAGTACGTATTTAGAATTTATTTATATTCTTTTTGTAATCTTGTATGATTTATATTTAAAAATTTTAGGCATTTAATTTCTATTATACAAATTTGGTTTAACTTTATGTTGTATTTATTCTTATTTATTATACTGTACAATTGAAGATGACCGAAGATTATAAGGTCGAAAGCTTTTGAATGAATTATGTGGATAATAAACGTTTTAACCTTTGTGTGTATTGCTTTATCAAAAAAATAAAATGTTCAAATGCAAATAAAAAAATAATAATATAGCAAGCAAATGACAAAACGATAGCTGCATAAAACTTGTTTTTTTAAGGTTTTGACATAATTATTTAAAGTCTTGCTAATAACTATTAAAGTGTGCAAACGGGAAAAAATTATGTTATATGTACTAAGAACAATACCTAAGAATAAATTTGCAAATTTTAAAAATTATTATTGTTCGTTTTGGCAATAGTTATAGCAAGTTTTTTCTAGGTGGCCGAAGTTAATGGCTCGCGTCTTAATTTCGGCCACTATAAAAAAGACTTTAAACCTTCAATGATCTTTAAGTGTAACAGAAATTAAAAATTTTGCACTGGAATAACAAAAATAACTAGCTATCGTTTGATTTTTAGACCAAATCTTGGGTCGATTGGAAAAACCAGAAAAAACTTATTCAAAAAAATAAAAAAGGTGGCCGAAATTAAGTCAGTTACCCTACTTATCGAAGAATTTGTTAAAAGGCTTTAAATGGTTATGTTCTGCGTTTTGGAATGTCCAAGTCCAAGGAACAACTTTGACAAGTCTAAAATTATCCTTTGGTCACTTTAGACGAAAGTATGAACCAGACTTTATACATCTTTCTCCAGCAAAAAAAAATTTTAAATTAATATGAAACATTATATTGTTTACAAACGGAATTTTTCAAAAATTACATTTTAAGAATTAAACCAAAAAATTTTGCTTTAATTTATTTGGTAACAGCAATTTAAATGGTGTTTGGTCATCTCATGATTTAATAAACTTTTTAAATTTCTAAAGTGTGTCATTTTCATCGTAAAATCAATAATTTTCACCAATGCATATTGTAACAGCTTAATCTAATATTGAAACTTTTTACTAACTTATAAGACGGTTTTTATATAAGATAAGATGTTCGAACTCAGAAGGATTGTTTTACATATTTTTTTACAATTTATAACATTTGAAAAGTATAATTTTTTTAATGGCTTTTAGTAATTTGTATTTTATTATTTAACAAATATTAATTTTTTGTTGAAAATTAAAATAATATATAAAAACTTATAGCTATTTAAAAAACCCTTTAATACTATCAAACCACATTATTCTATGATGTTAAGATGTCTTTATTATAATTCTTTAAAAAGTTAAAATCACATATTTTGTAACACGTAATTTCAACATAAAAACATCACATATTTGGTGGCCAATACGCACGCAGGGTTTGGCCCCCAAAATTTAACAGAACCAGAGTTAATATTAGGTGATAAAAATTTAACTCAAAGTTAGATACACCAAATGTACATGCCCACAAAAATTTTCAGCAAAATCCCTACGATTGAAGTTTTTTAATGTCGTTTTATTGCTACAATTGTTGAAATAAAAAATAAAAAGAAGTGATAGTAGAGATTTCGTTAAAAACTTAAAACCTGACTCGGAATTATGGTACAACGGATGTGTTAAAAGCTGGGAACAAACTAATTCCCATCAAATAACTAAAGTTTCATTTATATTTTTTTGATTTGACGTTGGGAAACTACATTTTGAAACGTTTGTTTAAAAATAGCTTTTGCGAAAAAAACTGAGACGGAGCAGTAGCCGAGTGGTTAGAGCGTCGGACTCGAAATCCCGGTGTTCTAAGTTCGAGTCCCCATGGGCACATTTTAAACCTCAAAAAATGTATTTTTTAATTTTTAATTTTTTAATTAAAAAAAGAGTTTATAATTCAATACTGTATTCAACCCCGAGTACGTGTTTTAAAGTGGTTTTGAGGTAAAACCGGTATATAATCAGAATGCACCCAAAAAGGGGGGTCGCAACCCCCCTAGTGCCCCCGGGGGGTCGATATGAAAAACGGAGGTCGGATTTGTCATCAGGAGTTCCGAAAACCCATGAGTACATGGTTTGGGGAAAAGCGGTGAAATTTTTGCAACTGTATCGTTCTACTTTAAGTCTTCACAAGCACAAGCTTTTAAAAATATGTATTTAAATTTAAATAAAAGCTTTTAATGGTTTTTAAATATGTTTGAAGCTTGTAAAAACAGACATGTTAATCTTTGTACTCGTAATATTTATTACTAAGAAAAAATTATGTAGGGTAGCTGATTTAATTTCGGCCACCTTTTTTTATTTTTTTGGATAAGTTTTTTCTGGTTTTTCCAATCGACTCAAAATTTGGTTTAAAAATCAAACGATACCTATTTTTGTTATTCCAGTGAAAAATTTTAAAATTTCTGTTACACTTAAAGATCAATGGAGGTTTAAAGTTTTTTTATAGTGGCCGAAATTAAGGGGCGAGCCATTAACTTCGGTCACCTAGAAAAAAACTGGCTATAACTATTGCTAAAACGAACAATAAAAATTTTTAAAGGTTGTAAATTTATCCTTAGGTATTATTCCTTGTACATATAACTTAATTTTTTCCCGTTTGCAAATTTTAATAGTTATTAGCAAGACTTTAATTAATTATGTCAAAACCTTAAAAAACAAGTTTTAATAATCTGTATTTTTTCTGAATTTTTTTTGACATAAAAAACGTCAAAAAAAGTCAAACAAGCAAAAAAAATTTTTTATAAATACGTTAGTACGATGATATTTGAAAAAAGCAAAAAACGGCAGGTTCTTTCACCTAAATTTTAAGGTGGCCGAAATTAACGTAATCTTAAAATTTGCAGTTAGTTTAACACATTGCAAAGTGATTTTGAAGAAAATATTAAAACATGAAAATTAACAATTTTCAGCCTTAAATAAAAGATATTTTAAGATTATATAGTGCTTCGTTCTAAATTTGATGCAGTTTAAACACAAAGCAAAAATTAAGAGAATCACAAAAAATTCACTTTTTGTATGAAAATGTTTATAATCCAGAATAACAAAAATAAAAATTTTTTACAAAAGCACTTTATTCAACATTCATCCTGTTACTTTTGTGTTAGTTATTTTGGGTTTTAAAAATAAGTCAATTTTCTAACACCCTAAATTGGTGGCCGAAACTAAGGCCTGGCCGAAATTAAGTCAGATACCCTACTCGTAATATTTTCCTATATAATTTACACAACCCTTTCTTTTCCCTTAATAAGCTATTTAATTTATGTGCCAAAGCAATCCACAGATAGCACATAGTTTTTTGTGAACTGCAGTGGTACATTTTTCGTTATTCTAACTGTTTTAAATGGTTTTTAAAGTTAGGCATTTAATAAACCTTGTAAATAATAAGGATTATTTAATCTTCTACTAGAATTTAGATTCAACGATGTTTTTTGAATGACTTTTACTTGATGGATTCTAGATTGAGGTGTTTTTATTTTGTTATATATTCTTAATTTAGCGAATGAAAAATGATGAGAAAAAATCTTCTGTAAGTGGTTGTATTGCGATAATTTGAAGATATGTGTGTGGAATACATGGCAGATAAAGGCAAAATTTCGAGAACATTTAAACTGCGATAGGTTATTACATGCCCTCATTATTTTTTGAAGGAACAAAAGTGCAACCGAATTATTTTTTATAGTCATTATAATTATTAAAGAGAGTTAAAATGTGCAAAAATTTTTTACTGATAAAGGTTTTAAAAATATGGACAGCCCATTAGATTCAACAAATGTATTAAAACAGATTGAAAAATATCGATATTGTGAACTTCCGTTCTCAACCAATATTTAAAAGCTTGTCTGTTTAGCTAGTTTGCTTTTTTTAACCGAAACGGAAACATTAAAGAAATATTTTTGCCAGTAAGCATTTCGTTAATTCTCGAATTTTGTTAATTCGTTTTTTCACCTTAAAATCTCTCAGTTTCCGCGCACAGAAAACCTAAGTAATTTTTCCAGTTTTTCGCGAGGTGAAGATAATTTCGAAAAGTTTTATATAATAAGAAAGGAGTCTAAAGAGTATCGCAAAAAATGTAAATTACAATTACTTAAAAAAATTTAAATTCCATGTCAATACTAGACAAAAGTAGAATTCCGTTTTAAATAAATAAAAGCTCAGTTTTAAAACTTATCTAAAGTCAATTATATAGTTTATTACGGAATTCTTGGAGCCATAAGTAATGTATTTAAAAAATTTAAACATTTATAGTAAATTTGAGTCGCAAAAATGGAAACTTAAAAGACTGATTGGCTTATGGGTATAGACAAGTTCGGAATAAGAGTTTTTTAGTGTTAGGAAGAGGGTACAATAACTACTAGCGCCAATCATATGTAGAGGGAAAATTGAGAAACAGCGAGCGACTAGTACATTTTATGGTTTAAAATATTTCAAATATTTATTGGTTCAAAATCTTCTTCTTTTCAAAATTTCTTAAATATTTTTTAAATATTGCAAAAGCAAAAGCAGTTTTTGGGGATTTTTAGTTTTTTGCCGCTTCGTAGGTACGGCGCTGCTGGCGCGCTTGGTTCCCAGTTTTTTAATGTTTCAATTACAAAAAATGCTTAATTTAAAAGTTTGGAATGGACTTTTTAAAATTCATTTTTAAATTTTGAATAGTTTTACAAGCAACATTAAAAAAAACCTATATAGGTTTAAAATTAGTTTAAAAGCACAAATTTCATCTTTATTTTTACTAATTCGAAATCACTGTTCACAAAAATACTATTTTAGTGATGATTTCTAACTATTGTGACGTTTAATTAAAAAACCAAAATTTGTTTAGCACAAACTGATATATTAAAGCACTTCAACGTAGTGAAACATATCATTGTGTAGCAATTTTTATGAAGTATAAGTTTAAACTTAAGAAACTACTTAGAAAACTAAGATTTTTTCTAATTTTATTTTTTTCTTTTTGTACCCTCTTTCGTACAGTAAAAGACGCTTATTCCGAACTAGTCTATAGGTTTTAGTGATTTTAAGGTTTCGGCTTTAATTTCTTCCCTTTCAATTGAAAGATCTCCATTTGGGGCTTCAATCAAGTCCCTCCATTCTTAGAGTGATGCCCCTCTTATTCTTATTCTCAATCAGTGATGCTCCCCGCAGCTCCGCCTATTTTTGTGCTATTTTTATAAATAATTAAAGAGTTATACCATAAATTATTTTATTAGAAAAGTTTTTAAAATATTTTTTTTTTCAAAACTTATTAAAAGCAATAAAAATTAGCATAAAAATGCAAGTAGACCAATTTAGAACATATTTCAGGTTGAAATATACTTTAAATCGCTCATTTAAAGAAAAGAGTTCCGGAGCTCCGAAAGGAGCTCCACTAATGGCCGTAGCTCCGGAGCAAGATATTGAAGGGTACAAACATCCCAAGTCACAATGACCTTATAAATATCATAAGACTACTTACCTACCGTTCAAGCAATCAATAACAAAACGAAGTTCGCCAGCACGCTGCCGATTTCTTTTATAGTCGTCTTTACTGCGGCAAAATAAGCCACAGTTCGTGTGAAATATATGTGCCTCTGACTCATTTTAAATATAAAAAAGAATCCTATTTACTACAGAATGAGTCACAGTTACGTGTATTTTATAATAGCAGTGGCTCATTTTGCCGTAGTCACGACGTAGTGGTCTATATGATTTACATTTTTGCTGTTAAGATATCTGTTTGAGAAACGTATGTATAATTGGATATTTTCCTTCTGTTTTGAATTAATAATTTTTTTATTTTGGTAAGATTTGGTTTAAAATTTGTTTTTGGTTTAAACTAACCTTTCAAAGTTAAATTAAAATTTTTTTATTCTTGTAAAAATCATCACAAGCCAAAATATTAAAAATGCAAACCATTTACAGTCACTACAAAAAAAATAATTTCAAAAAATATAAATCAAAAACATAATTTAAAACTAGAATATAATTGAAAGACTCGATTTGAGCCTTAACATAAACAATATCTATAAGAGTTTATAAATCTATATCTATGAACAATATCTATAAGTGTTTATAAATAGATATAAATCAAAAACATAATTTAAAACTGGAATATAATTGAGAGGTCCGATTTGAGCCTTAACATGAACAATAACAACATCTATAAAAGTTTATACCGAAGCGAGTGATATTTTTGTTTCAACGAAAATCAATTTTAAATCAAAATGGTTTTTTCTAGCAAATACAAATTATAAAGAAAATGTGGCGATCCGATGTCGCTCGATATAAATTTAACGTAAAAATGTGCTTTATTAGAAAAATGACTCAAAGTTTTAATAGTCTAAAAATATTGCATTTGAAAACAACTAAATTATTAAATTTTTTTTGAAATTTGCTCTAATTTGTTAATTCTTTACGCTGAAAAACGTTCGCGCTTCAATTTTCCGCCGTTCAAAGTTTCATAAATAGTTTAAAGTATAATTATTAAACTTAATGGCTAAAATATTTTTTGTTTTTTGCATGATTAACATTTATAATTAAGAAAAACGTGTAATAATGAGTCAGAACATTTTACAATGATCCTAAATAAATATACGAAATTTGGAAACTATGCAATAAAAATTAGAATAAAATAAATTTAAAAGTAGTCATTTTGAATATTGGCTTTACGTACATAGTCGTAATTCAATATAACTTTAGTGAATATACCCCTGAGGAACGAGTTTTTTTTTGCGGTTTCGGCCAAGTAATGAGTAAAAAATTCACTATTTTTCACTTTTGGCAAATAAACTTAGCTGCATATGTATAAATTTCCTATAAATTGGAAAGATATATATATATATATATACATAAAGTTGTTTAGAATTTAAGTTTGGCGGCCACTTCCTATTGCTTTTAGTAGACTTTAAAGTCATGTTTATAATTGGAGTTTAGGCAGTAGGCTAAAGTAATTTTCTTTTTTATTAACACAGAATTTAATTAAATTTTTTAAGTAAAAATTTACAAGTGCGTTCCTTCAGTATAATAATTTTTTCTGGAATTAACGTTTGGAGGTTGCTGGTGTTGATTCTTAAATTATAAATTAAATTATACCTATTGTCTATTGTATTAAGAAACAAGTTTTGTCAAAATATATGTATTTTAAACCCCAGTATTTTAAGTTTATTGTTCTTACATTGATTACTTTTTTACCACAAAACCAAAACCATTAAATATAACATAAAAGAAGCAAAAATTTTCAGTAAATCACATCTGCAAAATATGATTGAAGTAAAAATCCACTTTTCTGACTAAACGTTAGTTAACCCATGGTAAATAAATTTTAGGAACTAAAATTCTTTGGTAAAAACCGAAAGTTTTGTGAAATCAAAAGTTTTTTATTTTTAATTTGTATCAAATTGCTAAATGTGTATAAAAAACAATTATTTTTAGAAATATATTTAGTATTTTGGTGCTTTTTTGTTAAGTTTTTAATTTAAGATTTTTATTTTCCATAAAAAAATCTGTTGGTTTTCATATCTTAACTCACTAACCGTATACTATTATGCAATTTTCTTCTAGCTATGTTTATTTGGAAGCAATTAAACTTTACAAAATAAAAAAAAAACTATAACTAAACCTTCCGTTAATGTAAAATAAATTTTAGTGAAAAAACTTTATACAGCAATAAACATTGTTGAAATTTTTATAAATTTTAACGAAACACCAAGGCCATTTCAAAATATTTAGAATGACTTAATTAATTGCTATAAAAAATAAACAAAACCATTTTGAAATTTTAAACTAAAAATTATTTGTTAAATAGATGTATATATATATATATATATATATATATATATATATATATATATATATATATATATATATATATATATATTTATTTAAGCTGTAACTGTTTGAAATTCCACTAATATATACATAATATAATTCTTTTCTCATATGTTGTTTTTATAATTATTTTATATAAAATAATACCAAAACAAAATACTGATCTACTTATATTAAATAATGACGTAAAACAACAATATTTTAATGTAATATTTGTAACCGGATTTCTACACACATCAAAAACTATTCTAAAAAGTAAAAACCATGGTATTTAAAAAAATATATAACATAAAAATAAAGGAAAATTATGTGAATTCATATATTGCTCAAACAAATTTATATTATATTTATATAGGGCGTGCCATAATTAGGGCCATATGGTTGAATTAGGGCGCGCCTTAATTAGGGACCTCAGAAAACAATCGATTTTTAAGGGAAAACAACTGTTCCGTTATATCTTTTTTTAAAAAAAATCGTAACTGTTTAAATTTTATTAGGTAGGAATTGTGAATTTTTTAAATATTATAAGATAAAAATGTTTTATAATTTTTTTTAATCTTAGGTGTAGTGTTTTATTAGGTGACCTTTGTGTAATGTCCCAATTAGAGCTATTTACCATTTTAAGTGAAACCAACTTTTTAGAAAAAGCCTATAACTAGATCGCCCCAACTAAAATTCGAGTACCCTAACTAAAGCGTGCTCTAATTAAGGCCTGTCATAGTTAGGGCAGTGACGTAGTTAAGCAGTATATGAAGGCACATTTTCCTTTTATTTTTATGTTATATATTTTTAGTATGTATATTACTAAACTGTATAATTAAAGTAAATATATAAAAAATGGTAACAATAAATTTGTGGGTTCTTGCTTTTAATGGAAAGAAATTTGCTTGAAAAGTTATGTAATTTATATCTTTTGCTGCAGAACAAAATTACAAAACAGGTCATGGTCATAATCAGGTTTCAATTTTTCTATAAAAATTTATTTGTAATGATGCACAATACTATTGAGTTATTTATTTAAAATATAATAAATAAAAATAAAATACAAAAGTATTATAAAATTATATAATCCTAACAATATAAGTCATAAGAAGAAAAAAACATTTTCATTTGACAAACTTTGGATTTGTAAATTTAGACCATCTTTGCGGTTTAATTTAGTTGAGAGTTTATCACTAAACGAAATTCCCGTTTTTAAATCATCCTTTTGATGTTCTAATGAGTTTCACAAATATTGAATTGATTTCTCTTTATGTAGCATAAATCTTCGAATAATTTTTGCTGATTGAAGTTTTTTAAGTCCTCTATTATATTTTGGGAAATTAACATTTGAAATCATTTTTAATATTTGATTAAAGCATTGGCGCTAAGGGTTGGATTTAAACCAGCTTTTAGAGTTTAGCAAAACTGATTTTTCCGTGAAAATATGAATGTGAAATATAAAAAATATCCACGAAAAAATAAAATGTGAGTTTTTTCTGAAGGAATTAATTATTAATCTTTTTTAAAATCAAACCAAACTAAAAAATTCTCAGTTTTTTTTAAATAACAATTAAATCAAGAAAATTCAGTGAAGTTTTTTTTCGCCGTCAAGAAAATTAAATACTAAAAATTTTCATTTTGAAAAATCAATATTTGTGTACAAATGTACTGAGACGCCTTCCAATTATATATGTTTTTTTTTCTGGCTCCAATGACAATAAAATTTTCGGTTAATTTTGTGAATTAACTTGGGCTGTATAAAAATCATGCTTATATTTATAATAAAGAAAATGTTATATGTGAACATCGAATTGATAGACATATTAATCTGACACTAAATTTAAAATATGTACAATTGAAAACCCAAGAACACATGTTTTTTTATCTATTTTGGACAAAAAATATTATTGTCTATCAGGGAGTTGTCCATGCTTACGTAAATCACCAATGATTAATATATTGCTGGTTTGAATATGCTACTATCTTGTACCAATAATCTTAAGCCAATGAAAAGATAAAAATTTTCCAATTGCCAAAATTCAACGGGTCCTTTGATGAAAATGCGTCGTCGATCATAAAAATATCCATGTGATATTTCAAAAAATCAACTACTTTAAGAATAAAAATTTTTAAGATAAAAATTTTTAAGATAAAAATTTTTAAGATAAAAATTTTCCAATTGCCAAAATTCAACGGGTCCTTTGATGAAAATGCGTCGTCGATCATAAAAATATCCATGTGATATTTCAAAAAATCAACTACTTTAAGAATAAAAATTTTTAAGATAAAAATTTTTAAGATAAAAATTTTCCAATTGCCAAAATTCAACGGGTCCTTTGATGAAAATGCGTCGTCGATCATAAAAATATCCATGCGATATTTCAAAAAATCAACTACTTTAAGAATAAAAATTTTTAAGATAAAAATTTTTAAGATAAAAATTTTTAAGATAAAAATTTTCCAATTGCCAAAATTCAACGGGTCCTTTGATGAAAATGCGTCGTCGATCATAAAAATATCCATGTGATATTTCAAAAAATCAACTACTTTAAGAATAAAAATTTTTAAGATAAAAATTTTTAAGATAAAAATTTTTAAGATGAAAATTTTCCAATTGCCAAAATTCAACGGGTCTTTTGATGAAAATGCGTGGTCGATCATAAAAATATCCATGTGATATTTCAAAAATTCAACTACTTTACAAGATTTTTTTGAACTATAAACTTTCCATTGATTTTTCCTTTAGCCTAATCCGTTTCGTCAATAATGAAAAGGGTCCATCACTTTTTTCTTTAGTACAAAACATTGATTGAAAAACCCCTAAAAATTTTAGATCTAATATAAAACGATTTCTGCTAGTTTCTATCTATAGACTATAATAGTTATACTAGCAAATTGCTCATAACTATAATAATAGTTATAAGCAATTTGCTTGTTTCTATAAGCACATTTTACTGCACAAGAGAGGATACAAAAAAAAATTTAAAAAAAATTGAGTTTTTGTGGGTTTTTTAAATTCAAACCTATGGACCTACCTAGCATAACAAAAATTGGGTTAGCGGTCCCACCACGAAATAAAGTTCCTTTCAAATTAAATGCATTTTTTCGTATTATTTTTGAAACTGGAAATACTATATACAAATAAAACATCTATTTGAAAAATTTTCGTGGTCTTTTTGTATTTAATTAAGGATCACAAAATGTTTGTTTTTTTTCTGAATAACCTAAAAAATTTACATATGAGAAACCTTAGTTACGCTTAATATAGCTCTAAATATTTGTCAAAAATTAACAAAAATATTCGAAATTGTTTTAATATAGTTGTTTAATCTCCGGTTTCCAAAAAAATATAATAAAAATCATTGGTTTCATAACGAAAACTGATTTCGCGGCGGGACCGCGAACCCAAATTTTTGTAATGCTAGGTAGGTCCATACTTAATAAAAAATTGCTAAGCTATGATATGTTTCATTACGTTAAAATGTTTTAATACCGTTTTTATTCTAATAGTAGCCTGTACTATTATTTTTTCAATGGGCGTAAAAGGGTCGACCACTGTCGGAGGTAGGCTATTATTAGAGGCTGGGCTACTATTTTTTCAACGAAGCAATAATAGGCAGGTAATAGTGTTTGAGCAACGATTTTGGCAAAATTCGTCATCAATTCTCGAACCATGCTGGTCAATATCGACATTGTTGGTTTCATTTGCCATCATTTCGCTTTTTATGCAACCGATTTTTTCACAGCGTATTTCAACAGTTGAAATAAGGCGTGCGTAAAAGCCACCCTGAAAATTGCCGGAGGTGAAAATTTTTTAAAATATGTACTAAAAATTGTTTAAAAATCGTCCAATGGTGATCGCGTGAACATACATTCTACTTTTGTTTTTTTCTACCTAATTTCTATACAATTTTTTTCTAAACTTCAAAATAAATCTGCCGATGAAATTTATATAACATGGTCTTTTAAAGTGGCTTGACAGCAATTAGAAGTACCTTTTTGTTTATTTCTAAATTTAATATTTTATAAGTATATATTTTTGCTTTAATCGTAGTTTTCTTAGGTAATAATTTAATCTATTAGCGGTTTAACGGTGCATGATTTCAAAATTCAATTTTTTATAAGTATTCTTGCTTTAACCGTAGTTTTCTTCAATAATAAATTAATTTTTTGTTTGTTTTGTTTTTTTTGTGTGCGGTCTGTAAATTTAAATTCTCTAGCATTTTCATTCATAATATTTTAATTGGGCTGGATAAAAGCTTAAATCCTATTGTCGTTTTTATATACTTTCAACTCTAAAAAAGATATTGAATAATGAAGAAAAGAATATACAAATATGCGTAAGACTATTACAGAATATGAATTTATGGAGCAAAATGATTTAAAATGAACCTTGATGTTTACAACTGGACACTTTAATAATCATGAAAAAGCTAAAGACCAGACTCACACAATGAACTGATATACTAGAAATTGTAAACAATATTAATCAATTTTTACTAACAAAGGATCAGCTTATTTCAGTGCATTTTTAAATGCTTTAGCTGTGACCGGTATTATGCAAATAAATAAATAAAATAAATAAATAAATCTATTAACAGTTTAACGGTGTATGAATTAGTTGTTCAACTATATGTTTGCAATAGCTTTAAAAAATTATGCACATTACATTTTCCACGCGTGGACTAAAGAACCCACATAATTCATTTAAAAATACCACTTAAGACCACGAATTTGTGGTCCGACAAGCACGCTTTGAAAGTGGCATTCTTTTTTTTTAAAGTGAGCCTAGAGATTAAACTTACATCTGCGGTTCAACACCAAAAAATGTAAGTTTATTTAAAAAATTTAAGGTACTACGCAGTTGTTGCATATATTTATCGCCATTCTGTTGAGCTTATCGTCGTTACTCTGACTCATTTTGTTTAGATTAATTGTGTGTTAAGATATAAAAAGAGTCACAGTTACGAGTATTTTACGACGCATCTGGCTCATTGTGTCAGAGTAACAACGTTATTTTAAAATAGCTGATGTTAGACGTAAAACCTATTAAGTTACATTTTTTCTATTTGACATAACATGGTGGTTATTTTTCGGGTTTTGTGACAAAATATATTTTTAATAAAAATCGAACTATTTGAATGCATTTTATGCTGTTTCTATGGCATCTATTTTTGTATTGTATTTATATTCTAATATCTTGATTATTTGAAATCTAAAATATCTATAGCTCTAATAATGATTACCATTATGCTAAAAACAAGTATAAAAGCAGAATAAAATAAAACTATTTTAAATTTTTCTTGACATTTTTTTAATTACAGTTACTTTTGTTTTCACATCAGATTTTTTTCTACTTATTCCAAATTTTATTATTAGTGTAATAAAATAAATAAGTAATAAAAAAGGTAAATTTCAATGGAAATAAATCGTTTCGGTAACTAATTCCAAGTTGTTTTTACTTTACAACTGTCGTTTTTTTAAAGCCTCATTGCTGACAACGCTGTGTTATTTTTATCATAAATAATGTAAAAAAGCGCCAAACGTCTGAAAAAAAATATAATACTCATGAATTACTTTTAGCGCAGTTTTTTCGGTCAAAATCGGTCGCAAAAAATGATTTGCAATTTTAAATCCTTACAAAATGATCATGTGAATTTTGTGCTATTTTTGACATACCAAAAAGTTACCTTAAGTTTTAGTTTACTTGAAGTGTGTTTTATATTATTATGCTGCAAATAATTTATTTCAAGACCTAGCTTTTGATTTAGCAACTTTTACAAAAAATTAGGTTATTTTAGGGAAAATCATCGCGTATCGAGTGAAAGTCAAATTGCAGGATCAAGCCCAGATCCAAACCCCCAGTTTTGGAATTTAATTGAAAAAATTGGGTCCTGCCTGGGGCCTATTTCATAAAGACGTTTGTAAATTTTTATTTTACAAAACTCCGCCTATTTTTTGTAAATTACATGATAGAGGATATACGACATGGCGAATATTGATCCGTCAGCGGAGATGAAATGACGTGGCTGAGACCAATCAGCGCAGAGCAGTGCGCAGAAATGCTCCCCCTGGGTTGCAAGTCGAAACACCTTTATCGCGTATTTTACAAAAAATAGGCCGAGATTATTAAAATGAGAATTTACAGAGGTTTTTATGAAACAGGCCCCTGGCACAAAACTGTAGTAATACTTGTTAAAAAATATATGTTTTGTGATGTACTAAAGTTTTGTAAACTTTAATTATATTTTACATAATACACAAGTCATATACTATGGTTATACCAAACTGTTAATTTTTGATATATGCTTAGATTTTGCCTTTGACTTGTTGACACATCAATATTCGATTATACTAGTTCACTTTTTAAAATTTTTAAATAGATATAAGCATTTTTAGTTAACCGTGATCTAACGAAATGATTTGTATTTGGCTCTTTATTGTTCTTAATATACACTAATGATATTTCTAAATCTAAAAATACCAAATCAAAGTCATCGATAGTATAAAAATATCAGAGAACCGTCACCCGCTAACTCTGAAGCTAAAGCAAGATTTAAATAGATTTATTGAAGTGATAAGCTAACTGGTCCTGGTCCTGGCTAGAGTGACTGTTGTTGTACGTCGGCTACGCATGGCAGTCTTCCATCTAGCAAACTAGTGGAAAAATGCAGCTCCAAAGTGTGTGGAGTCTTTACGTACCACTAGCTTTTCAGGAACATCTATACTGCTCATGTACGACGTTAAATGTAAGATCAAAATCAGGCGGATCCTTTAGCTAAGACCTCGGAATGAGTGAACACTGCACGCAGTGAACACTCTAGCGGTAAAGGTTGCCAATATTGTTATCAATGTTGGACGAAGAGTCTCAACCATAGGGGTGAAATTTTTTTTGCCCCTCCTGGCTTGTCTCAGCGCCTGCCCTTACTCTTGGCTTTTCGCACACAACCTGTTGGGGCCTGTTTCTTCTGGTCTTCGTAAAATAAAAAAAAAAAAAACAAAAAACACTCAGCGCCTGCTCTTTGTGTACTCTGCATAGGGGAGATAAGTTTCAGGTAATGCAACAACAACAACAACTGGTCCTGGTGGTAAAAATTCGCAAATCATAAGTGCACGGTTTTGCACATTCATTCTTGTACCATACTAGGTTTAAAACTGGTAAAGGGTAAACGATATTATCTTGTTAAAAAGTAAAAAAAAATATAATTAACATTTTACTTTATACTACTAATAAGTTATACTACTAATTCTAGTATTATAACATTTGATTCATTCGTTGTACAATTCTGCAAATTATAGACAGCTGAGAGCCATAATTTAGAGATGATTTAACTCAGTGAGATGTTACTTATTAATTGTTAGATCTGTTCAAAAAAGTAATAATAAATGAAAAAAGAAATATCTGAATAAAATTTTTTATAAAGCCTTTTGAGTCAATTTAATGAGCTATATGTCACTTCGCTTTATAAAAAACAAGAAAATATTGATTTGGTGTTATTATTGCGCAGCAGGACGACAATTTTAAATTTCGTTTGAAAACAAAAGAATTTAGAAACTTTGAGTTGAAAGAATTTGACGCAGAAAGTTTTAAGTCGTTAAAACTCATGTATAAGAGTGAATCTGAAGCTAGGTTCAACGCAATTTTTTATTTAAGGTACAAAGTTATTATTTTGTGGCTCCAAATTTTCAAAACATTACCAATACAACCCCAAGTTTATTATTTTGTAACAGCTAAACCCCATATCAACAAAAACAATAAAAAAGATAATTTATTTTAACCACTCTAAAAACGATATATTGATTGAAAATTATATTTTAAGTAATTCTTTCATTTTTAATGAAAAAAAAATTCCATCATTTACTACCGGTCTTGACTAGACAATATTCTTTTCGCTGATTTTTTTTGGAAAAATTTTACCCTACATCCTAATGTTTTAATCGCATAAATATCTCATACAGTTTAAGAGATATGTATTACTTTTCAAAGTTGTCTAATAAAGGTTTATGAATAATTTTACTTGAACAAAATCTCTAACCAAAATCTTAACTATCAAATTTAATATAAACAACAGATAACTCTGAGAAAGTATATATATTTTTACAACTTACTCTGAGAAAATATATTTCTATTGTAACTTTAAGAGAATATATTTTTATTGTAACTCTAAGAGAATATATTATTATGTCAAATTATGCAATCACTACACTGCATTATATGATAATTCAGTGATTAAATAATGGGCGTGCAGTGCGCTTTTAGCTTTATTTTGGCACATAATTGTTAAATATTTGTCAAAATTTTTATTTAAGACAAAACAACCTGGAATTTTTACTTAATTTTTTATAAAGCGTGGGAAAAAAACGGCGGTAAACGGTCTTGAAAAGGAGCTACAATTACCTGTTTTTTTTTTAAAATAAAGTTTATAACCAGATTTTGCTTGGTGTGCACTGTTTCATAAATGTTAGGAGCATTTTGTTTTATTTTTACACGCAAAAAAACAAAATCCTATGCTAAATCACATAGATTTATGCAAAAAAAATTTTTGGAAACTTTGATTTCTTTAAAAGTTTTTTTAAATACTTCTTGCATTTTTATTTTTTTGTAGATTTTTATAAAAAAGGAATGGACATTTATTTTTTAAAATAAAGTTTATAACCAGATTTTGCTTGGTGTGCACTGTTTCATAAATGTTAGGAGCATTTTGTTTTATTTTTACACGCAAAGAAACAAAATCCTATGCTAAATCACATAGATTTATGCAAAAAAAATTTATGGAAACTTTGATTTCTTTAAAAGTTTTTTTAAATATTTTTTGCATTTTTATTTTTTTTTGTAGATTTTTATAAAAAAGGAATGGACATTTACTAAGAAATAGCACGTTCAAAACATTCATGAAATTGTCCTAATACAAAATGTCCTAAAAACCCTTTTTGACCACTTTCAGACGGTCGTTCTATTTCTTTACATTTAACTATATTTGAAAAGTGAAAAAATTAAAACGACTTATAAAAATTTTTAATAAAAATAGTTTGTGAACATTTTCAGTAAAAATTATTAAAATCGAAGACTAAAAATTTTACTCACTTTCAGACGGTCATTCTAGTTCTTTACATTTAACTATATTTGAAAAGTGAAAAAATTAAAACGACTTAAAAACATTTTTAATAAAAATAGTTTGTGAACATTTTCAGTAAAAATTATGAAAATCGAAGACTAAAAATTTTACTCACTTTCAGACGGTCATTCTATTTCTTTACATTTAACTATATTTGAAAAGTGAAAAAATTAAAACGACTTAAAAACATTTTTAATAAAAATAGTTTGTGAACATTTTCAGTAAAAATTATGAAAATCGAAGACTAAAAATTTTACTCTCTGGGCGCTGTTTCATAAAAGTTCCCAACATGCTGTTTTTTTGTTGAAGTCCATTTCTTTTTTGTAGAAAGCTACAAAGAAATGAAAATGCAATAGACTTTTGGAAAAACTTATAAAAAACCAAAAATTTGCATAAATATTAATTGCAAAAATCCCTATGCTTTATCATAGGATTTCATTTCTTTGTAAATATTTACAAAGAATCAAATGTTAGTAACATTTATGAAACAGCGCACTGGGGCCTATTTCATAAAGACGTTTGTAAATTTTTATTTTACAAATCTCCGCCTATTTTTGTAAATTACATGATAAAGGATAGACGACACGGCGAATATTGATCGGTGAGCAAAGATAAAATGACGTGGCTACGACCAATCAGCGCAGAGCAGTGCGCAGAAATGCTCCCCCTGCGTTGCAAGTCGAAAAACCTTTATCATAGATTATACAAAAAATAGGCGGAAATTTGTAAACTGAGAATTTACAAAGGTTTTTATGAAACAGGCCCTATGCTGAAGGTTTAATCCGACTTAAAATTAATCTGAGATTAGCGATTGTCGACACACAGTAAACATACTAACAGTATTGATTAAATAATCTAGATTAACGGAGTTAATATACAATCTCAGATTAAATCACCACTAATCCGAGATTCAATCAATCAAATAATTTTATTTTTAGCAAATCTAAAAAAAAAGATTAGCGGGAAAAACCCACAAATTTTTAATCCACCTCCGGAGGTGATTTAAAAATTTACATAAATTACTAATTTAATCTCGAGTTAGTGACGATTTAATCTGAGATTAAATCTAATCTCAAATTAAATTCGTTAAACTAGATTATCTAATCAATACTGCTAGTATGTTTACTGTGTGTCGACAATCGCTAATTTCAGATTAACTTTAAGTCGGATTAAACCTTCAGCATACGACCCGAACTTGAGATTAAATTATTAATTTATGCAAATTTTTAAACCACCTCCGGAGGTCGATTAAAGATTTGCGGGTTTTTCCTGCGAATCTCGGCTTAGTGACGATATTTAATCTGAGATTAAGTCTATTAACTCCGTTAACTTAGATTATTCAATCAATACTGTTAGTATGTTTACTGTGTGTCGACAAGCGCTAATCTCAGAGTAATTTTAAGTCGGATTAAACCTTCAGCATACCACCCCTGGTCTACCGCACCTTTTTGTTAAAAAAAACATAAAAAATGTAACAGTGAAGCGCATTCCTGTCTGCCGCGGCCGGTGGGTGCAATTTTATGCCAACTGCCATTTGTTTCTATTGCTTGGCGGTTCTGAAATTTTAAAGTTTATTGAATTGTAAAACAGGCGTTTAATAAGTAAGTCTCGCTATACCCTTTGAGTAACAAAGGTCATCATCATAATTAAATTTTCAAATAATAAATAATAGTGGAAAACACTGAAGGTACTATATGAAATGCTGTTATAACTGATTAAAAAGTTAAACATTAAATTTGAAACAAAATTAAAAATTATTAAGTGTCAAATACTTTTCCTTAAGTTTTAAACTTTTTAAAACTTGTCTTGCTTTTAATTTATCAAAAGTTAATAGTAAGAAATAAAAAAAATACTTTTTTCCATATAAAAAACTTGTTCGATGGAACAGATTTTTCTTCTGATGTCTGTGTGACTCATCTGTATTCTTAAAAATTATCGACTTTTGATAGTGGAGAGAAGAGCTATTGATGTATTGTCGTTTTTTATACGTAAATAAAAGTACTTTATTAGTAAAATTAAAGGGTAGCTGACATTGCTTATGCGTCAATTTATAATAATATTATTCATAAATTTGGTTACTGTTATTGCAAAATGACAAAAAATCTTGTGACACCACGTACGTGTTATCATTTTCAACCCGATTGTTTAATCACTAAAACCTTGTGTTATTGAACCAACATTAACTACGTTTTGACTTTGGAAGAAATCTTTCACGATGGTTTTGCTTTTATTTAGTTTTGGGTTTGAATTGCTGCAAAACAGCCGATATTTGATGACTTGGGTCTTCAAGCTCTCCATTGTGTGTAAGTTTTTTATAATGTGAGTTTAATCAATTTGTAATGGTTTTTAATTAATATTAATTTTAAAAATATCAATTAAAATCGATTAATATACTGTCAAGAGTTTTAAAATTTACCAGGCACTTTGTGTTAACTTCCATAGAAGGATAATACAAATCTTGGGCGTGATGATTCTTATTAATAAGCCAATGGGAGGGGTGGGGGGGCAAGCAGGGGGGAAAGAAAAGAGAAAAACAGGAGAAAAAGAGAAAAAAAGAGAAGAAAAAA
>JASAMX010007131.1:0-19608 GCA_030248175.1 Microlaimidae sp. YZB2_3
AAACCAAGACTTGTGTTTGGAAACTTGTCTTTAAATGCTTTAATGCTTCTTTGAGGTTACAATTGTTTCCTTTTGGTTTTGTAGGTCTGACTTTACTGATTTCACATCTTTCATTCCTGGCATTATTCTGGAAATTTCATCAGAATTGTAGAAGTCAGTTACTTGTTTGACCACTTCTTCTGACAATTTTTTACCAGTTCTGGGCTGTGGTGCAGTCATAACTCCCTTATTCTTTTGCAGACTCTTAGCTTTCTTAGCTCTGTATGATGTCACTTGAAACTCTTTTGCGATTTTTTCACTTGACCAGCTCCTTGGCAAAGTTGTAAGAATTCTAAATTGTTCTTCGTTTGTTAACACTGCTTTATATTTTTCTTTTAGTTGTAAAATTACTTCAGCATCTTCATCTCTGTCAGATTGTTCTTTCTGTTGTTCTGGGGTGTTTAGCTCATGGGGAGTCATGTATTGCAAGGTTTTTATTACTGATTTTACAACTTTGGCTGTTTTATTTCTAGCGTAAGGTCCAGAGGTAACCATGAGTCTTTTTTTAACAGGAGTTTCACTGAATACTTCCAAACTTTCATTAACCTCCTCAGTTTGAATAAACTGAATTGGCGCTGAAATTGAGGTACTGGGTTGAACTGTTTCATTTGAACTAGACTCTTGCAGTTCTTCATGTGAGCTGTATGAAGTAGATTCTTTAACTTCGGTTTCATCTCTTTTGTTTTTTAAAATGCTTTTACAGTTGCGGCAGAGTTTCATGCCCAGTGACAAATTTTCATGTTTCTTAATTTCTTCTTGATTTACTAATCTTAAGCTGGTTTTTATTGGTTTCTTGTGCCTTTTACATGGATCAGCACATTTCAATCCTAGTTTGTTTGTTTTAAGCAAATTTCTGACAGGCAGTTCTATTTTGGGCTTGGCAACAGCTTTTTTTAGATTCAAATCCATGTCTGAATTTCTAGAAACAACAAAATTGTTATTACTTAAAATTATTTGAAATTTAATTAAATAAAAACAAATTAACAGATAAATAATTAAAAGCAAGTAGTGCTAAATCACAATAACCTTGTTATTTGAATTAAAATTGTTAATATGTAAGTTTTAAAAAAATTTGAAAATTCAATATTAAATCAGGAATAAAACCTGATATAAATCAAAAAAGACAACAAAAAATTTATGAATATTTAAAATTTATTTTTCAATTTACTAACAAAATCAAGCATTATTAATATACATAATATTTAAATAAACTAGTCATTGTGCATCTTTTCTTTGGAGATCCAATCAAATTCAATCTAAAAATAGAAAACAAATGTTAGTTTAACATAATATAAATTTATGTAAATATACAGTTTTTAAGATTAAATATGCAGTTTTTATAACAAAAATAAGCTGAACATAATGGAAAGTTTTGAAATTATGTCAAAAGCAAACATTTATTGCATACATTTGCAGAATGGCATACATTTGCAACAAGCCATGGAAAAGGTGCGTGTGATGGGGTTGGTGGAACAGTAAAACGGTTAGCGGCAAAAGCCAGCTTACAAAGAGACTACTCAGACCAGATTATGTCCCCCAAGGATTTGTTTGAATTTGCTTCCAAAAATATCTCAGCAATAACTGTGGAGTTTACAACTGAAGAGCAATATTGGGAAGAATTCCAATTGTTGCAGGAAAGATTTAATCAAGGATCCACAATTAAAGGGACATTAAGATTGCATTCATTCATTCCTATATCTACAAAATCACTGGTTGTGAAGGAGTTTTCTTTGTCAGAAGTCAGTAAAATTGTCAACATTACTGAAGATGACAAAAGTCCAGAACTGGAACTCTCAGAAATAAAAGGCTTTGTGACTGTTTCTTGGGCTGGGCAATGGTATTTAGCGTCAGTATTATCTGTTGACATGGACCAAGGTGATGTAAAACTAAGCTTTTTAAAGCCCCCCGGACCTGCAGGCTCCTTTAGTTTTCCGCATCCAAAGGACATTGGAATATCTCCCAGCAATGGAATCATACAATGTGTGGACCCAACTTTGAGTGGACGTAGTGGAAGAGGGTACAAACTGTCCCAGGCTGAGCTGGAATACGCTTCAAGATTCATGCTAAAAGCCTAAGGTGTGTTTTTTATTTGAATTTAACAACAATATAAAAATGAGAAACATTGTTGAAACCGAATGACACCAGAATCTTGCATGAACCATATCTCTATAACGAAAAGATAACCATGGATAATTTTTTATATGCATATTGGCAACACTTGTATCTATCACCAGTAAAAAAATTAGCAAAATCGATGATGGCGTGTTTCGGGTATTTCATTTTGTGTATGATTTTGTTATAAAAGTCATTTTTTTGGCCCCAAATGGTGTACATTTGAGTTTTTCAAATTGTAGATCTGATTAAGAGCTTTCAAATGATATATATAACATGGGGTTTATTTCAAATATGTTTTAGGTTATAAGCCATTAAAAAAGCCCCGTTTCACCAAAAACGAGCCGAAACCCCAAATTTTAAAGGGTCATAACTTTGGAACCAGAAGGTATTTTGAGCTGAAAATTTGGCTTTTTGGATTTCTGTATAAAGGCAACAATCGTGCCAAATTTCATCAAAATCGGTGATGGTGCGTCAAATGGCTTGGTTGATTTGACATGGAATGACCCAAAAACACGATTTTTGGCATGCGAGATCTCGGGAAATACAGAATAGTTTTTATAAAAATTAGATTTGCGTGTTAATAAGGCAAAAATACCACAATTATAAACTGCACATTGATAATATTAATAAAGTAGTTGAAATAAATGATATTAAAAATCAAACTGCAACAAATTTTTTTAAATCCCTTAAAAATATGCACTAAACAGTATTTATTAGGGAAAATACTTCTAATGAGAAGGAACTGTTACCCTTTTTTACGTACGTAAAAATTAATGGAAATGCTCCTGTATTTATGGTTTGATATATGATTTTCCGTAAAAAATGGGGGTAATTTTTTTTTCAAAATTGCGGCGCAACGTGGATTTAATTTAATTTGGTAAAATTTAAAGCTGCAAATAGTCAAATTTTATTGAAATTTATGATTTTTAAATGGTCATCCACAATAGCTCTTGTACTGTTAATCTGTTATGTGTGCATATTAGACCTTTGGGTTTATCAACCTTTTTTAGAAAAGATAAGTAAATGGGTATGTGGCGCAGTCGAATAGCGCCCGTCTCCCACTGTCATAATTTTTCGGTTGAGGGATTGATTCTTACTGTGAACATATTATTTTCATTGCCAAATTTTTTATTTTAATATTAATATTTTTATTTTAGATAATTTTTTCAATGAATCATATGACAAAAAATCATTTATTAAAACTGCATTTTGTTTCCTACTTTTTACCACTCATTCAAATTTTCGTTGTTGGGACATTTCAAAATACTATAAAATGCTCTATATTTACAATAAAATAATAAAATACATTTTAGTTATGACATAGTTGACTGTGATCTGTCTTCCCTCTCTGTGTACCAACATAGAAGATGTGGCAACCACAAAATAATGCATACATGGCAACATAACACCTTAACACTTTTATTTTTAGATTTATTTACACAAACATTACTATAAAGTGGTTGTCACCCCAGTGACTTGTTATAATACTTAACAAAACTGAGGGGAATGGCCCCATACCCAAGTAAAAAAAATGTTTGTTCTACATTTCAACTGGTTTTTTATTAAACTCTGTTAAGTGAAAACTGTCCGGAGAGACCTTAAGTCGCATCTAGGCTCTGGTTTAGATTTAGAGTTTGCAACAATTGTAATAAAAATAATGGTTTCATTCATTTTCTTAATCATAGGGTTTCTCGGATGTTATAAAATAATATAAAAAATACATAAAAAATACACAAACTTACATCGGCAGAGCAACGTCCAATAAGACAGTGGGTGAACTGGTCCAGAAACGAGCTCCCTTTTTGAGAACCAAGAAAGAATTGTTCTTCATCTATTTTTATATTTCTAAAGAAAAAAATACATTATAACTAAAAATTTTAACTTAAGTAAAACTTTCTGAAAACATGGTAGTAACCCGAACAAGTTTAATTTAAAAATCAAAAAATATTATTTTTTTTATTTTTTAATTAAACCTGGTCACTAAATGACCACTAAATGATTTTTGTTGTTAAATTCTTAAAATAGTTGTCGTATTTTAATTTTTATTATCTAAGTCTTACTTCTTGTCGCTATCTTTCTGTCCCAAGCAGATCATACTCTTGACTGCTTTCCAGTCCATTAATAGTCGGTCTAAAGCTTTTCTTGCGAATTTCGGCGGCTCTAAGTCGTGTTCCGGCATTTCCATGTCTTGGTCTAGAAATAGAAAAGAAGAATGATTATAAAAAATCGCAAAAAAATATTAATTTACTAAAGTTCAAAAAAAATCAATCAACTAGATAATCATCACCGGTTGAAAGGTGGCTAGTAACACAATTATTTTTGTCTGTTTAGGGTGCTCTACGAGCACACATTCCGGTCGTCGTAATACAAAATGTAATTATAAAATTATAAAAGTTTAATAAAAAATAAAATTTTAAAATATTGAGATTCATTTTCGACTTACTCTAGAGATAAATTTTAAACCCACTCTGACATTTCGTTATTATCGCTTTATGTATTTTTTTACTGTGTAAATAAATCTTAATTATGTAAATTTTGTTTTAACCTTACAAACTAAGCCATAGCAGTCTTACTTCCTTCGGAAGCCTTGTGTGAAGAAGATTTCACTCTGGATGGTCTGTACTGCCGCTGTTCCACCAATTGCCGTCCCACTGTTCGCGCCAAAAACAATAACAAATGCTCTCCTCTAAAAAATTAAATATTTTTTTCTGTTTTGTTTAAAAGGCAGATTAATTAGCATTTATAAAAAAATACGCTTCAGTCACCATTGCATAAAAATGTTGTCCAAAAAAATATACCAGGCTCAAGGTCGTAGCCAGGGGGTTATGGGGTTTGTAACCCCCCCTTTTGGGATGGCTGAGGTAAAAATTTGGGGGTCCTAGCAGAACATTATTATTTAAAAATTTTTTTTCGCGCTTCGCTCCGCTCAGCGCTCGACACTTATATACCTTTTTAAAACCTCTAAGTGATTTTTAATGAATTTCAAAGACAATTTTTTCAAATTTTTTCGTGTTATCGCACGATTTTTAAAGTTATACCTTTTTAAACCTAAAATTTTTCAAGTTTAACTTCAAAAAACAATGCAAATAACAGCAAAAAAATCAGTTAGCGCGAAGCGCAAAAAATTTTTTACCCTTTTTAATGTCTTTTTTACGGTATTTTGAAAATTTGGAGTACAGCGCCCTACAACCCCCCACCGTTTTGAAAAATTTGTATGGAGTACAACGCCCTTTCCGAAATCCTGGCTACGCCCCTCCCCAGGCTAGACATCTCTTTTTATTGTGCAACTAGCAGCTGTGTTTAATTTTTAAAACGTATTATTATTATTGTGATTATTTTCTGTTCATATGTGCAGGAGAATAATGTTCTCTGGAGTGAAGGAAAACCCCGGGAGTATATCTCGAGAAGTACCTACAGATTTATGATTTTGAGATGATAGCAGACCTGTGCACTGCCCCCCCCCCCCCGGGGTTAAAACGGGGGGGGGGGGGCGAATCCACACCGGGGGGGGGCAGGGGGGGGCAACTTTTTTGAAACGGGGGGGGGCAAGCAGGGGGGAAAGAAAAAAAAAGAGAAAAAAAGGAGAAAAAAGAGAAAAAAGAAGGGAAAAGGGAAAAAAGGGACAAAAAAAGCGGAAATAAGGTAAAAATAGGTCTAAAATGGCTTAAAATACATTGAAATAGGCTAAAAACTGCAAAAAATTCGCGATGATGGCGTCATCATAGGTCAAAAATGGCGGCATAATTTTAGGGTACTTTTTCATTTTTTAGCGGGAGGGGGCAATAAAATGGGGCGGGGTGCAAATCCTCCAATAAAACGGGGGGGGCATTTTCAGAACGTGCACAGGTCTGTGATAGACATAGATAAACAAGGGGGGTAGGGTGGGGTCCACCCCCAGCCTTGAAATTTTGCCTCCCCCCCTAGAAAAAAATCCAGGGGCCCCCCTCCCCGCAAATTTTCGAATTTTTTACCCCTGACCTCCCTCTAGATTTTAAAATCTGACCCCCCTTCCCTCTCGAGAGAATTTTAAGTACTTTTTTCATACTAAATTTCCTTCCAAAAACGTGATTTTTAACACAAATTCATGTTTTTACACCCTTTTTATACCTAAATATCGCTTTTTATTCAATAAAATGTAGTATTATCCTATAAAAGGAACAATAATTAAAGTTATTATGGTTTAAAACTGTTTTGCTTTAGACACCGGACCCCACCTGACCCCCCTCTAGGTTTCAAAATCTTCCACCCCCTGGTTGACCCCCCCTTAGAAAGCTAGGGGGGGTTCGACCCCCCTAGCCCCCCCTAGATTTTGAAATTTCATTTACCCGGGGTAAACACCCCCCTAGCTTTTTGACCGTGTTCATTCATGATGATAGGTAAGAATAGGAAACAAATGAACGGGTATTCTAAAATCGCTAAAAATGCTTTAACCCGTTTTTGTGATTGCCTTTTCCTCGGTAACAACTGTGAGACTTTCGTATGACCTATATCGTAATTCCGTCATACATAACTTTTTCTGATAGTAGTGTCCAGTGAGCGAGCAAACTGAAATGGTTAAAGGTGTATGACAGCAAGGGCGAAGCCAGGGGGGTTATGGGGGTTGTAACCCCCTACCCCTTTTGGGCTGGCTGAGGTAAAAATTTGGGGGTTTGGGGGTCCTAAGAGAACAAATTTTAAAAAATTTTCTTGCGCTTCGCTCCACTCAGCGCTCGACACTTATATACCTTTTTACAACTTTTAAGTGGTTTTTAATGAATTTCAAAGAAAATTTTTGAAAATTTTTTCGTGCTATCGCACGATTTTTGAAGTTATATCTTTTTAATCCTAAAATTTTAAAGTTTAACTTCAAAAAACAATGCAAATAACAACAAAAAGAATTAGTTAGCGCGAAGCACAAAAAATTTTTACCCTTTTTAATTTCTTATTTACTGTATTTTGAAAATTTGGAGTACAGCCCCCTACAACCCCCTTCCCCTTTTTGAAAATTTGTATGGAGTACAACCCCCTTTCCGAAATCCTGGCTACGTCCCTCTATGACAGCAATATGCAGGGTTTTTTCACGGATAGTGTATTATGTAGGATCGTTCATGTTGCAAAAATTTGCATATTGCTGCCGTAGAGAGTTAACCATTTCAATTCGCTCGCTCACTATGCACTATTCGCGCAAAAAAAAATTATGTATGACGGAAGTACGACTGACGGTCATGCGTAGAGTTTATCGCAATAAGGTTTAAATACGACATTTAGTTATACGAAAATATCACCACCGTGAGACGAAGGTTTTATTTTTGTCGTACGAATGTTTCACCGTTGTAACGGGAGAAAAGGCCACGACGGGAACGGGTTAAAATGGTAAGAAAACCATATAAGTTAAGAGTAATATTTAAGACATACTGCGATTACTTGTGAACATAGATATCACATTTTTAACGTGTTAAATTTATTAACCTAAGTTTTTTAAACAAGACAAACTTTTGCATTTTTTTGTTTTTGAGAAGGGAATTGGCCCAGAATTTGAGTGGATGGTCGCCCTTAATAATAAAAAGGAGAGAGTGGTATACTGTTCTTTCCCCCTCCTGGTGCACCTGTTTTTGTTAATATTATTTTATTATAGTTCCTAATGTTAATATTATTATCGTTACTTTCTGTTGAGTTTGGTGACCATGTCCGTGTTGGCTAAGAGTCTGTTCAGCAAATCCAAGCGAGCCGTTTGATTACCGGCAACCAAAGCCTTGCACTTGCACCGTTCCCAGCAGTCACAATATGCTGTAGGCGAAGTGCGCTTCAATCTAAAATAATATTTTTAATAATAATTAATAATCAGACCTGAGCACTGCCCCCGGGGTTTTATTGGGGGATGGGGGCAATTTCAACACGGGGGGCACGGGGGGTAACTTTTTTTTAAACGGGGGGGGGGGGCAATAAAACGAGGGGGCGGGCAACCAGGGGAGAAAAAAAGATAAAAAAAAGGAAAAAGGGGGGGGGGAAAACAAAAAAAAGCGAAATCAAGGGAAAAATACGTCTAAAATACCTTAAAATGCATTTAAATTGTCTAAAAACTGCAAAAATTTCGCGATGATGACGTCATTAAAGGTCAAAAATGGCGCCATAATTTTGAGTATTTTTTCATTTTTGGGCGGGGGGGGGGCAATCAAACGAGGGGGTAACATTCTCTAATAAAAGGGGGGCATTTCCAGACCGTACACAGGTCTGAATAATAATAATAATAATTATTATTATTATTAATTAAATTGTTCCTTAAACCGACAAGAAAGAACCACGGCCGTAACCATGAGCTGTAAACGTTTGCGAAAATTACAACAAACCGCGCAAACTAGCAGGCAAACAGAACTTTGAAATTTAATAGAGAATTTAGCATTACTTGCAGTCGTGGTCCTTGTGGCAGACGAAAGCGCACTCTGTACAGCAACACAAAGAACCGACCAGGGCACAGGTTTTACATTCAAAAATGTCCTGGTTGATGTGCTCGTCACCTGAAATAGGTTTTGAAAAAATGACCAATCTAAAAGATAGAAAAGAGAACACACCATTAAATTTAAAAGTTTTCATCATAAAACTTATGAACCACTAAACCATGGGCTTCTCTGGAATTATGGAACTCATTAAATTTTAGCTATTTTTGGTTTAAAACACTATTAAAACAATATTCAATATTTCGCCATTACGCCCATGACTTTTTGTAGCATGGACGAATGTATGCGTGCGCATGTACAAGTACAAATCCGCTAAAAACCCCAAAAAAGTTTCACACGAGCTAATAAACAAACGATCTAAATAAAAAACCTGTTAACCCTCTCCGCAAAAAATCTGAATTTAACATTTTCCCTTCCATTCCGGACTATATTGTACGGTTTCGCTATAGGCATTGGAATAACGTTTCACAGCGACAAAGAGGCAAACAAACAACCAAACAAACAAACCAGATTACCAGTCCACGTGAAGCTGCAAGTGTCGTTGTAGCAGAGGAGGAAAAGAGGGCTTTCGCCCGCTTTTCCTCCGCAATCTCCGGGTGTGGGATAGAGCATCATCGTCATCATGTCCTGGGACTGAGAGCCGCTGGCTTTGGCCAGCCGCTCGCACGTCTCCCACAAGGTAATGGCCGCCGTGTAAGCTCGAGTGGATATGGCCAGCATGAAAGGAGTCTGCCCGTTGATATCTCTTAACAAACAATATAAAATGTGTAAAATTTAAACATTTTTATAAAAATAAACTAATTTGTATACAAGCGAAAAAAAAAAGAATACATAATTATGGAGATTTTAAAAAATAAATGAAAATTAAATTTGGATTTTTAACGATTTTTTTGCTTGTTACTTTTTTTAAATTGTAATAACATTTTGTAGAAAACATTGTAAATTGTAAGCTCGGGTGGATATGGGCACATAAAAGACGTCTGCCCGTTTATAACTTTATATTTAAAACAGAGTAAATTTATGATTACATCCTATTCCTATTTAATTAAAAAATAATTTAAATTAAAATGTATATAATCAAGAAAATGACGAAACACATATCTGTGCACGTTCGGCGATGCTCCATGCTTTAATAATGGCTACGAGTACTTCCCTTTCCGTTTTGGAACCACCTTTCCCTCACTTAAAAATTAGAAAAAAATACTAAAAATTATTCGTCATTTTTGAGATATTTTCTAGACATTTTTTTTTAAATTTTTAAACCTATTTTTGCTAAATTTAAGCTATTTTTACTTATATTTTACTTTAAAGCTCTTTTTTTGTGATTTCCCGATTTAAAAAACTTGCCCCGCCCCGATTTTGAAAATGCCCCACACCATACATGGGCAAGTTGGTCCGGAGTGGGGGGGGGGGGGGCTTAAACCCCAATTGGGGGGGGGGAATCCGAGAAACGCAAAAACTCTTTCGTTGTTTTTTTTTCTGCAGTGCATTTAACCCAAAAAGTCTTTTCGATTTTGAAGGGAAAATAGGTAACAAAAACGCTAATTTAAGGTCACAAAGTCTTTTTTATTGCATTTTTAAGCTTTTTATTGCTTAAAACATTCCTGACCTCAAACTTTAAGTTTGAGGGCGGTGATTTCGGACCTCAGAACTTGTTTTTGGGGGGTTTTAATCTTTTTTAAAGACTATTTTTTTTCTTCATTTTTCCAAAATTTGGGGGGGTTACTTTTTCTCCCCCTTACTTTTCCCCCCCCCCCTCCTGGGGGGGGGGGGGGTTAAACCCCACTTCTCAGAATTTGGGGGGAGGTTAACCCCCCCCGTGCCCATGTATGCCCCACACCGTTTAAACCCCCATTAAATAAAATTTCTACAAAACTCCAAAAAATATGTGTTTAACAATTTTTTTCTTTTTCAAAATTAAATAAAAACAAACCATTCAGACCTGTGCACTGCCCCCCCCCCGGGGTTTAAATGGGGGGGCAAGCAGGAGAGAAAGAAAAAAAGAGAAAAAAAGAAGGGAAAATAGAAAAAAAGGGACAAAAAAGCGAAAATAAGGTAAAAATAGGTCTGAAATGGCTTAAAATACATTGAAATAGGCTAAAAACTGCAAAAAATTGCGATGATAGCGTCATCATAGGTCAAAAATGGCGTCATAATTTTAGAGTACTTTTCATTTTTTAGCGGGGGGGGAGGGGCAATAAAACGGGGGCGGGTAAATCCTCCAATAAAACGGAGGGGGGGGGCATTTCCAGACCGTGCACAGGTCTGCATAATACTAAATTTTTCATTGAGATGTTGTAAGCAGAGGGGTATACCTCGACGTGAGAAGCTCCAGTAGGTAGGATGCCATAAACTGATGTTCGCAGAGGAACTTGAGAATCTTGAGGGCGTTCTCCTGGCGCTCTTTTGTGTCAGACACCGCCCGTGGAGTAACAGGTAAAGGCGGCAGGGGAATGGACGCCAAGTCCTGCTGACTCACTCCCATTACTAAAAGCAGAAATTTATTAATAAAATAAAGTTATAAACTGCTGACATAGTTTTTAATTAAAATATTAATACTAAATGCTCATTTTTAATTTCATATCTCAGCAAGTCGTCGCTTGTTTTTATTAATTTTTTTGGTTCCTGTGCCAGAATATTATGCTGAGACCCGAACATCTGTTTATATTGTTAACAGACCTGTGTACTGCCCCCGGTGTTTTATTAGAAGGGGGCAATACCAAAACGGGGGGCACGGAGGCGTAACTTTTTTGAAACGGGGGGGGGGAGCAAATAAACGAGGGGGGCAAGGAGAAAGAAAGGAAAAAAAGAGAAAAACAGGAGAAAAAAAAAAGAAGGGAAAAGGGAAAAAAGGGACAAAAAGCGATGGTAAAAATAGGTCTAAAATGGCTTAAAATACTTTGAAATAGGTTAAAAACTGCAAAAAAATTGCGATAATGGCGTCATCATAGGTCAAAAATGGCTTCATAATTTTAGAATACTTTTTCATTTTTTGGCGGGGGGGGGGGGGGGGGCAAATCCTCCAATAAAACGGGGGGGGGCATTTCCAGACCGTGCACAGGTCTGTTGTAATATGTTTTTCGTTTTTCAACAAACTGGATAGAAATAAGCTTTCGACAATTCTTGGGGAACTCGCCTATTTGTATGCTTTATATTTGTGGATTCTTTTGACCAAGACCTTTGGCGCCGTATTTTGTTTCTGAAAAAACGAATAAAGAGTACCCACCTACCTGCGGAAAAAAACCCGAAGGCTCTGATTGAGCTTTTTGTCTCTTTTTCAATTTGTGTGTTGTTTATACACGTTTTTTTTACAAAATTTTCAATCAACACTCTTACCGGGGCTGGCCCCCGCTTCCCTTGCCCCTGGGCTGCCAAGGCCAAAACTATACATGGGCAAGTTGGTCCGGAGTCATAGGTAGGCAGCCATCCGGATTTTTTTGAGGGGAGATGCTATACCTGACCCCCGAAATTTGGGGGGGGTGTATACCTCAGATACACCTTTTTTAGCGTTTTTAGTACTGGCACACCCGATATTTTAGGGGGGTGGTGTCCAGGGAACCCCCAAATTTTAGAGGGGGGTGTCGGCTATAATCAGGATTTTTTTTGGGGGGGGGCCATACATGGGCACGGAGGGGTTAATCCCCCCAAAAAAAAAATCTGAGAAGGGGGTTTAGAAGAGAGAAAAGGTTAATCCTCCTTCCAGGACGTAACCGGGGGGGGCGGGGGGCGGCCGCCCCCCCCCGAAACGGTCGGACAGGGGAAAAAATAAGGATAGTGATTGGGCGGAGGGGGACGCCCCAAAAACAGTGTATTATACAGCTTTATCTACATTTATCCCTGCTTTTTTAACGTTTTCAAAAATTAAGCGGGGGGGGGGAGGGGCGAGCCCCCCTCCCCAAAAAAAAAACTTGGGGGGGGAGGGCGACCCGAAATTTTTTTGTACTACAATCCGCCTCCCCCGCCCAAAATGAAAGCCTGGGTACGTCCCTGCCCCCCACCTAAATTTTGGAAAAATGAAAAAAAAATTGTCTTTAAAATGACTTCTAACTGCCCCGAACTTAAGTTTAGACGTCAAAATGAATGTTTTAAACAGTAAAGCTCAAAAATGCAATAAAAACGGCTTTTTGACCTAAAATTAGCGTTTTTTACCCATTTTTTTTTTAAATCGAAAAACGATATGGGTAAAATGCACTCAAGAAAAAATGATAAGGTATTTTGCGTTTCTCGGCTTTTAACCCCCCACCCTAACTTGAGGTTTAACCCCCTCCCCTCCGGACCAACTTGCCGATGTATGAGTCAAACCCTTATACTCTAAAAAACATGTAATAAATCGCACCTACCGAAAAAAAAACCCGAAAGGCTTTAATAAACCTTTTTGTCTCTTTGTCAGTAAGTAATTTTGTTTACAAAAATTTTCTCAGTTTCATTCTTACCAGGGCTGGCTCCCGCGTCCCTCGCTGGGCTATCCCGCAGAGGGGATGAGGCGGTGGGCGGGGGGTTCTCGCTGGGCGGCCAATTAATGGTGGGTATCCGGGCGGGGGCGGAGTCGACGGAGCGGTTGGGGGACGGCTCCACGGAAGGAGCTTCCGTGGTACTGCGAGTGCTGTTCCGCTCCAGACGTCGAGTGGCCATCTCCATCAGGTCGCTCACTGAGAAGTTACCGCTAAAACACATAAATATAAATAACTACAACAGATCAACAATAAAAAAAGGTCAATACCATACCAACGGTCATACCAAAGGTCAATAACAATCGAGAACAACAGGTGGATAACATTCTTGAAATATGTAAAACAATATCTATAAGAGAGATGGGAAAGAAATTAAAATTCAAACCAAATCAACTTTTCAGAGAAGTCTGGTCGTTCTTAAAAATTTTTATTTAAATTAAGAAGGTTTTATTGCTTTCAAAAAGGGGATTTCTTTAGATGAAATTTTTGGAGAACAGAAAATCATTAACATGACTTTTTAGCATAAATATTTAAAAACAAGCAAACAAACAAAACTTACAAAAAATGAAATAAAATAAAACAAGCTATATAGCTAATTGTAAACTAGTATGAGGTATGCGTATAAAATCATAAAAAAAATCAAAAAAATTAAATAATACACATTAAAATTGACTGACAAATTGCGATTTGCTTCTAATTTTATACGTTAATTTTTCATGAAAATTGGAACTCATAACTCAAACGGTAAAAATTCCAACAAAAAAAAAACAAAAATGCCTGTAGCTAAAACAAAATGTACACAAATATAAATTAAAAATCAATACTTTTTAAAAAAGATAGAACATAATGAAAACACAAAATCATTTTTTGTAAATTTTTAAATGGGAGAATAATCCTCAATCTTACCGCTGTGCGGCTGCGCCCCTTCTCGAAGTCATCTGCTCCCATTGCGCGTCGTAGTAAGAGCGGGTGGAGTCCACTGAATCCTTGGTCACGCCCCCGCCGCCGCTCTCCCCTCCATCCACGTTATCTTTATTTCTGCGGGCGGAGCAGAAAAGGACCGCCGCGTGCAGAATGTTCCTGTTTCCGTCTATACGGGAATTACCGATTTCTTTCTGCGCCTTGTCCAGGTCTAAAATTGTGACTTTCACACTATTTTTCTAAAAAATTTTCCTTCTTTAAAATCACAAATTCTGTCGGTCATTTTTGGCCTTTGGCGTCCCGGTGGCTGAATAAAAGCAACACCTGGCAAAAGGCATACTCATACGTGAAAAAACCAACAACAATAACGCAACCCACAATTCTTTTATTCAACTCACTTTTGTCCTGTTCCAAGGTGCTGATAAAGTGTTTAACAGATTCCCAGTCACAACGGAGGATGTGACTCATCAGTGACGCTGATTTGGCGCACGCCGCCACCACCGACACTCGATTCGCCTTACTTGAACCCTAAATAACGACAGTTTTTTAGATTTTTTAAAATACAACGTTAAAATAAAAATGTATTATGATGATAATAAAATTACGCTTAATTACACGATTATCTGATGTTTCTTTATTATGAACAGTAAATTTAGCTTAATTTTTGGGTTTTTCTGATATTGCTTATGGAAATTAAGATTCACAGCTTGTTTTAATTTTTCAAGAGCTAGTTTTTTTTTAATTTAATGTTCTATTCTGCTTTTAAATTTAAACGTTTTTATCTTCATTACCGTTGCAGATTAAGACATAAGCGTTATTAAGTTTTAGTCAGGATACACAGGTTTTTAACCGTAAGCTAGGCAGTAAAAAAATGCAGATTATACCCCATCAAAAATATGAAAACTCCTGTTCTATGAAAAATAATTTGGGACAAATGAACACCGTTTTCCCTAAAATTGGGAAAGAGGTCTCCATGTCCCCTTCTTCATAACTATAGAGGGGGCTTGGGTGGAGATTCATCCCCCCCCGAAATTCTGAGACGGTTTAACCTCACCCCCTCCACCCACAAGTCGAGGAGAGGAATAAAGGTTCATAACCTCTCAATTTTGTATAAACGAAAAAAAGCCTTCGAAAGAACTTCTCTGTCCTCTAAACTTAATTTTTGATGTCAAATTAAGTGTTCTAAGGAACAAAAAGCTCAAAAATGCAATAAAAAGGACTTTTTGATCTAAAATCAGCATATTTTTCCAAAATTTAACTACCGATATAATTAAAATGCGTTCCTTGAATTTTAACCCTCCTAAATTGGGTTTTAACTCCCCTCCCCCTCACTACGGACCAATTTGCACATGTATGGGTGTGCTGGTACTAAAAACGTCAATATGGGTTTTTGGGGACGCTTCCCGTACATTTCAACATTTAAGAGGCACCTGTTCCAATAAAAACGCTAAAACGGGCTTCTGAAGGACACCCCTATTTTCTTAAAAATTTTCTAGGTATTGCTTTGAAATTAGGGGGGCCCCGCCACTCATGATTTTAACTTATTTCACTATTAAATACACCGCTAAGTTTTACCTGTGATGTTTTGAGCGGGTGAATACCCAGTCCCACGGCTTCAATCGGTCCCATCATAAGCGGGACCGCTTCCAAGTATCCACCGACGGCGTCCTTGCTCACCGAAAACAAACACCCGTTACCGTCCGTAATCACCAGCTGCATGTCCTGTAACTACCAGCGGAAATTCAAAAAAATTAAAGATTTATTTTCGAAATTATCGAGGTTGTTATGTCTGCACAATAGTCACAACCATAGATGAACAAGGGGGGGGGGTAGGGTGGGGTCCACCCCTCTAGCCTCGAAATTTTGCCCCCCCCAAAAAAAAAAAAAATCCAGCCCCCCCCCCCAAAAACTTTTTACCCCTGACCCCCCTCTAGATTTTGAAATCTGACCCCCCCCCCTCCCCTCTCGAGAAAATTTTAAGTACTTTTTTATACTAAATTTTAACACAAATTCATGTTTTTACACCCTTTTTATACCTAAATATTGCTTTTTATTCAATAAATTGTAGTGTTATCTTATAAACAAACTATTATTAAATATTTAATTGTTTAAAAGTATTTTGTTTCGGAAATCGGACCCCACCTGACCCCCTTCTAGGTTTTGAAATCTTCCACCCCGAGTCAACCCCCCTAGAAAGCTAGGGGAGGTTCGACCCCCCCCCCCTAGATTTTGAAATTTCATTTACCCGGGGTAAACACCCCCCCTTAGCTTTTTGACCGTGTTCATCTATGGTCACAACGGGTGTCAAATAAACATTTTTTTAATCAAAAGATTCGTTATATTTTATAATAAATAATTATAATTTTAGTCCCCACCCATGTATAAAATAATTTAAGAATAAGTTACATTGAATAATCTTTCTAACTAGGGATTTGCAGACTGCATCTAATTGCCAAATTTAAAAACTTAAGTTTAAAATGAAACTATGAAAATTGTAAAAATCTGCCGAACTAAAAAAATACTGTGAATAATGAAATTAAACTAACGTCGCCATAACCCAGGAGCCGCGGAGTACTGGTCCCGAGTCCTCTGAACGCCGGGAGATATACCGGAAACGAATGTTCTGCTTCTTGTTTTCCAGTCAACGAATATCTATAACAAATTGTTACGTTGAAAAATTACAAAACAAAACACTAAACTAATTTATAACTAAACTATTGCTATTACCAATCTTTTTTATAACATTCCTTTAATTTCTTATTTCTTAGATGATGCTGTTATCGTCAAAATAATAATCTTTTATAGAAAAATTTGTACTCTTTTTGAACATGCTTGGCCCTTCTCCACCCAAAAAAACCAAAATTTTTTTAAATAAACTTCGTTTTAATACTAGGCCGACCGGGTGAAAATTTGAAGCCTTGCTGCCAAAAAATCCAAAATGAAAAAAATTTGATTTGATTTTTTTTAAAAACTTATGAAACGCCAGCTTTAAAAATGCAAATAAAAGATTTTAAAACATTTTAAGCTAAAATAGCTTAAAATGCTTTAAAGGGCGGACTTCCGGAATTTTATTGGTTTTCTACGTCCAAAACTTCATATCTCATCCCAATTTAACTATTTTAAGCTAAAGAGTATTATATTGACCTTATTAACAATTAACAAATCACAACACAGATTATTCCGCAATACCTGGACAGGAACAGCTTGGTTTTGGTGGAGCTAAGAACTTTTATCCCGTGGTTGTCGACCGCCAAGTCGATTAAACCGCCGGGGTTGGGCAGGCAAAATTTTGTCGGAATTTTCTGAACACTGTCCGGACTCCGTGGAATAGAACTGGCACTCACAACCTGCAAAAAATACTAAGAAATAAACATAATTATAAGAAAAAAAGCAGATAAAAAACAATAACAACAAAGGTTGTAATAACATTGTGACTATACTCAATATCTTGATAATTCAGAAAGGCAGTGGTGGTGACTGCCTAGAAAGTCAATTCCGTGACATTTAGAAAAGTCGCGTGTGTCGTTCTGTGTTTGGGTTGTTATAATTCTTGTAATATTATGTTAATTTATTTATTACTTCATTATATTTCTTTTACTAATCTTTTCAAACGATAATATTTTTTACGATTCTTAAGTGGCATCATTTGCGTTTTTGTACAAATTAAATGATATAAATGTGCTTTTGTTTATACTTAGGTGCTGCGTATACACAATTAACACGTTCTCACAATTGCCTTCCCCCTCCGGTGAAAAGTGTTTTTGTAAATATGTATTTATTTCCGTTATTTTCGCTAGTAATCAGAGTGTGTTGAATGACTTGCCTTTTTCCTCGGTGCGAACAATTGCGAACGCACTTCAATTATAAACGAAAATAACAGGAATTAATACATTTTTACAAAACCACCTTTCAGTCTCGTAATCGGGGCAATTGGTAATCATGGGAACGAGTTAAACTAAATTGTGTTTTACGAACAAGTCTTGTGGCAACATACCGCGATAAGCCATAATTAAAAAACCACAAGAATAATACCACTAATATTGATACATTATTTTTATTTTTCAATAGTTATGACGTAAAATTAATCAAAACACTACTTTTTAAAATAGTACGACTGTCGTTGTGATAATATTTCAAAAATAAGAGGCCTTAAAAATGTGAACGAACTATGAAGTAAAGCCAGCTGGTGATAGCGCAACCTAGAAGTCAGTCGATGAAGTTCTGTTGCCAGAAAATACAGATTCAATTTCTGTATGATGTTTAATTCAATTTTCAGTCAAAACGCCCGAAATATCAAATTCTTCCAAATTTTTTCTTATAAAAGTTCGATGTATTCGACTTCGTCGCATTTTTAGACGTCACAATTTGACCTAACCCAAACACTAACTACTGAGCTTAACTCTGAAGAAGCGAGAAAGCGATCGATATACGTTAGTTCTCAGCATTTATGTTTAAAAAAAAACAATTTTAATTATAAATTAATTATTATTCAAGATAAAGCCAACCTGAAGCTCGTCCACACGCATCAAGCGAACTTTCTTCATGGTCTCCTCCGGGGTTTCCGGAAAATTCCCATCCGAATCCGGGAACAAAACTCCACAAAACCCACCGTCCACCTACAATTTTTATTTAATTAATTTCTAATTATTTTTTGTAAAGAAGGATAGACGTGTTTCCCTCCACATTAATAAAAAATTTAAAAAATGTTTCCAAAATCACTTAACAACTCTACATTTACATTTACAATTACATTTAAGGATTGTATTTATTAATAAAAAGCTCTAAATTGAAAGAAAAAGTAAAAAACTTTCTAAAAAACCTTTTTAGTTAATTAAAGTGTAAAAGAAACCCATTGAAGCATACAAGGGCACGGGGGAGGTTAAACTCCCCCCTCAGAAGTGAGGGGGGGGGAAAGGTTAAACCCCAATTTAGGAAAAAATAAACAAAGACTTTAAAATGACTTCTAACTGTCTCCAAACATAAGTTTTTAGGTCAAAATAAATGTTTTAAGCAATAAAAAGCTCAAAATGCAATAAAAAAAGACTTTTTGACCTACAATTAGCGTCTTTTACCTATTTTTCCCTCAAAATTGAAAAACTATATGGGTAAAATGCACTCCAGAAAAAAAAACGATATGGGTAAAATGCGTTTCTCAGATTTTAACGCACCCCGCGCCCACTCAGTATGCCCATGTATGCCTTGAATATACTAAAACTAGAAATTGTTGCAGTTGCCGCAACTGGAAACGCACCGAAGCAGTTTCGCTGTTGCTTTGACAAAAAAGCTAGCTACAGCATATAAAAGAGCGGTATATTATGTACTTTGACTTTTAAGTGATAAAACATAACAAAATGTAAAAAACAATAAAATCTTATCAGCAAGAATTAACAATATTAAGATTACCATTTTGACGACTCCGACATCGTTCACTTTTCCATCCTGCACGAAAGTCACGTCTTTCAAACTCCAGGCCCATTCCTTGACGGCGCTAGAGTCCTCTTTTAAGCGCGCTTGATCGGCCGTCCGTTTCATTCCGGCTAAAATCACCTCATGTAGTCACTACTTTTTGTTCAATAAAATTTACTTTAATTTAATACACTTAACTATACTTAATTTAATATAAATAATATACAACAACAAAAATCCAA
>JASAMX010007132.1:0-29280 GCA_030248175.1 Microlaimidae sp. YZB2_3
GTTTACTGTAAAAGCAAAAGAAAACATCATATTTATTAAAAGTATCAGTGTGTCGGTTGAAACGTCGTCTTCAGCTTTTTAATAATAAACATTTAAATTTATATTAGTAAATGTTCTTCAATTTGTATTTAGACTTTTAGAATAGCAGTTTTGTAGTATTTAACTTTACCTTATTTTGTGAAATATTAATCTTATAAATAATTTTTAAAAAAGTAATGCAGATTATTTTATCAAAATTTTTCGTGCAAAAATGTCTGCAAACTAACTGCTCAACATTTCTCACTGTTTCAGAATACTAATATTAGATAAATGAGCATCACCAATTATGAGCTAATAAATGCTTTTTGTCACTTATTTGTTTATTAATTAATATTAATAAATAATTAGAACTTGAAATGTCTTTATTTTTTGTTTTTGTTTATAGGATTGGGAGATAAATCAGAATGAAGTTTTTCGCATATTGTTATTCAATCTTTTTCATCTACATAATCGAAATAAATCGGAATTAACTTACTTGTTGTTGTTTTGTTCATAAACACCTCATTACGCCCAATCGCACTTTCTACTCCGCTGCCTAAGCCATGGAGGTTGAATTGCGGTGCCCGTCGTGCAAGGACTTTGTGTCCAACCCGGTGATCCTGCCCTGCTTCCACTCCATTTGCCTCTCTTGCGCCACTTCGGCCCCAAGATCCCCACCAGTCAGCTGGGCCAACATTTGGCCCAGTTGAACGCCAAGAAGACGGTGGCCAGGGCGCTCAGCACCACCACACCTCAGTGGGCCCAGTTCTTCCTCGTTTACCAATCAGCAAGCCGTCTTCGTCCAGCATGGAAAGTGCGAAAGCAGGAGCTGGTTCGGATACCGTCAGCATCTGCACGTCAGACCACGATCTGGACAGTTCTGCCCAACTTCTCCGTGGGTTGAAGTCGGATAGCGGGTGCGTCGGCTCCAAGCGGTAGTCGTCCCAACTCATTCATCGGGTATCCTTCATTCCGCAGCACACACAACCCTCTCGCCTGCCAGCAGCGGCACCCTCTGCATTATCTGCGCAGCCTGCAGCAAGCCCACCTACCTGGCCGACGATAACTTGTCGACTTCCTGCCCAAGAACCGAGCCCTGGCCAACGTAGTGGCCATATACGTTGCCAAATCCTCCGGTGCTACATCCCCCAGACTTTCGGACAGTACCGGGTCTCTGCCGGGTTCCTCCGGTCCGCTCACCCCTACAAGTCCTGCATCTGGGACTGCCGTGGAGCCGGTGGACCAACAGTCTTGCCAGTCCGTGCCACCGGCTGCAGCCTCAGCGTTCCTTGATCAGTGCAGATTATTTACTGTCAAGCCTTTGCCATACACTTGTAATCTTACAAGGCCGCTGGCCAAACACAACTTGATCTCCGCCGCCATGGCTGCTAGGTCCAGGAAGACGACGATTGGCACGGGGACACTGACCGAAGAGTCCAAGTGCGCATAGGATGTGACGGAAACCCTCACCAACGTCCCCCGATGGTTCGTAAGAGCCCAGCTCGGCCGCTCCTGTTGAGGTAACCGCTCAATTAAACCACGCTAGTTTGAAGCCCTGGGAAGCATTTGCAAAGCTCAAAGGTTAGTGAAACGTTTTTTCAACGTTTTTTGTAAATAGTTATCCATTGTTTCTACTACACAGACCAGGCGGATACAGCTAAATACATAGCATTTACCTGTTTTATTTCCCAAGTAATGTCTTTAATTACAATTTCACCATATTATGTTTACCTGATAAAACATATTTGCGCGTGATATGTTCTTTTTTTATTGCTGCAGAAATAAGAATTAAAAAAGACCATTAAGAACGAAAACTATATTTTTCCTATATTAGATTTCATATTGCGCTGTGTAGTAAAAACGATGTCCAACTCGGTGCAACTGTTTTACATTAGGTTTGTTTATTTGTTTAAACATATACATTAAGTCTTTTTTGTTACAAATAACTTTTTTGTCAAAATAAGTTTTTCATTAATTTGAATTTGCTTTTATTGGCCTTTTTAAAGTTTTGTCTATTGTGAATGCTAAGTTAAAACAAAATAAATCCACCTCTGCAATAAAAATAATTAGTATTAAGCTAGTTTCCTGTGTTTTTTCAAACAAAATCGTGACCTTTCATGTGTTTGAAAGTGCGTGAATGTGTGTTTTCCTTTCAGTGGGATGATGTGTGAAAATTCCCGCACTTTATATTACTGTCCTTTTAATCATCGCGCTCTCAAAAAGGACAACGCTGACAGCAGTAAGTGAAGGGTGAGAATTAGTGGGGGCAATAATGAAGAACCTGAAATTACTTGAATAAAGTCATACATTGCGACCTTGTCGCGGTGGAAAAACAGATTTCTTTTTCCGAAAACACATGGAGTTTTTGAAGTTTACGAGTATTAACAGTCCGAACAAATGCTTAGCTTGAAATTCCTCCCAAAAACGTTTGTAACTCCATCACAAAAAATTATAATTTTTTATTAAACAAACTTTTAAGAAGGTGGGAAAGTACTGTATGAATCAAAATAAAAATAAACGATATACTATGTTTGTGTTGTTATTGTATGGGCAAAGTAACAGTTCAAGATAGGAAAAATCTGTTTTCATTTGAATTAGAGTTAAAATCCTGCGTAATTAATTATTAGAAATATTTGTTGGTATTCAGGTTATTTTAATTATTAATATATAATGAATAAACACAGCAGGATTGTTTTTTTAAGCTTTTTCATCTGTCATTATTAATTATCATTTTGTGTTTTTGCTTTTGCGATTTTTATCAAGTAGAATAATCATGTTTTTGATATTTGCTTTTGCGGTTTTTATCAAGTAGAATAATTAAAGCATTTTTTTATGCAGTATGCATGCAGCGGCTTTGATGTACAATATCAGGGAAAAACAGGGTAACTATAGTTTATTCCGAAATGGTATTTAAAGCAATTTCAAGTGAGCATAACTCGCCAACGGAGATGTTGCCAACAGCACGGTTGATATGTGTGCGTAGATTAAGAGTAGGTTGTTTACAAAATACTGCAAATTTTGTAAAAATGGACATTTTTGTGAATGAGATTTACGCATCTATTTTTTTCATTCATATTGAACAATATTTTATGCAAATTTTAACGTTAAACGTGTTGGGAGATATTTTTTAACTTTGTTTCAAACCGAAAAAACTTTTCAAAGCAGAAAGCAATTTTTTTACGTAACATATCCTGCGTAGTTTTTAAAGTATTAATAAAGTAGGGCAGGGCCGATACCTTGCTTTTATTTTATTATTTATGAATCGTGTATGACAATTGTTCGCAGTTAAAGTAATTACGATAGTAAAAGCCAAATAAAGGAGATCAATTTTTAAAATAAGATTTATTTTTATCATAAAATACTGCCGCAACCTCCCACCAAGACAGGTGAATAGATAAGCAGCGTCGTATATTATCTCCGTAATAAGAGCGATTAGTAGCCGCAAAGCGGAAAATGCTTAACAATCAGGCTTTTTGTTGGACAATTCAACGCGGCCTATCTCATTTGTTTCCACTAATCATTCGGGATCATTCAGCTAATAATTGCAGCTACTTGGAACCGACTAATTTATCTCACAGCTTTTCGTTTTTCTCCGACAAGGTTAAATTCAGCGCTTTCCCTGTTTACGATTAAATAAATAAACTGAAATATAAGCTTTAAACTAATGCTTCCACACTTGTTTGTCTCATTATTGCAGTTTACTTTTATCAATTAATAAAGCGAGCAACACTGATCGTGTATTGTACTATGTTACATTGCATTATTGAGTTGAGTCTGGTTTTGAGTTTTACTTCGGGTGAAAAGGAGTTTCTTCCAATTCATTACCCAAACCTGTAGCAACTAACTTGTCTATACATAGGGTAGTATGTAGCACTACGCCTTCACGTAATGTAGTATCCGTCTTATTGGGATTTAGCTGAGTGGTCATTTATTACTTACGTACTCCGGGCAACGAAGGCAATTGCTTACGTATATATTTTAATTATTCATTACACACTCTGACTCATATGCAGCTTTTAGCTTCATAAATCAAGTATATTAACTAGAAATAAAATTTTAAACAATAACAGGTAGAATTGTTGCTTTGGGCAAAACGAACGAATAAATTTTTAACTAACAAACAATCTTTTTGATAATGTAATTTTTTTGTAATCCTATTGCACTGGCTCTTTTTGAGAAAAACAGATTTATGATATAATAATGAATAAACAGATTAAAGGAATAAAGCACTTATTAATTTTTTTAATTAAAAAAAGTTTATTCGTTTAATTTTACGTGGTTTTGTTCGATTACCAAACTTGAACTTTTGTTCTGTATCAGCCGGTTCTATCTGAACTATTCCAATTCCCTCCTTTTCACAAAACATGCAAAAATTAATTAATCAAGTTTAGCGAATAAATTTGCATTTTTGTTCTAAATTGAGTAATTTGATAAATAATTGTTACAATAAGGTATTTCATGTTTAATATTAAACCGTTTTTGCTAAAAAATAAAATAAAATTATTTTTGTTAAATAGACGATTTAATACCTCAAATTATCGATTTTAGCTAGGTTTTAGCTGCCTTTAGCTCATCAAAATAAATTTTTATTCAGTGTTGAGAGAAATTACTATTGACCAATAAAATTATAATAAAAAAATCAAATGTAGAGCGGTTTAATATGAAATCTATTTTTGTTGTGAATTTATTAAAATATAAAAATATTAAGTATGGTTGAAATGTTAGTAGAATTAAATCTAGTAAAAAACGAGATGCTGCTTGCTACATTATGTCAAGAATTCCAGCTAAAGTATTGTGGGTCTGCAGCATGCACAGGTAGTCTTTTAAGCGGTGCTTTTTTTATGTCAATAGGCATATCTGGGATATTAGCTAGAGTTTGATACTGAGGATCATTTGTTTCTACAACAGCTTTTTTCATTGGTTTAGTCGCTTTAGCTTGTGGAAACGTTGGCTTTTCAGGGTTAATAGGAGCTTTTTTTAACACAAGGGGTTTTATAACTGGCGCTATTTTAGGTTTGCCCATATTTTCATCGCGGGGTAAGTCTTGAATATTTGCTAGAGTTTGGTATTGGGGATCATTTGTGGAAACCGGATGTTTTTTCGGTTCAAGTTTTTTCTCCCTGTCACAAGGCAAGTCTGGAATATGTGCAAGTGTCTGATACTGAGGATCATTTGTCTCAGCAATGGGCTGTTGAAGTTTGCTTTTTTTCCTTTTAATAACTGACTTTTCTTTCTCCCTGTCACAAGGCAAGTCTGGAATATGTGCAAGTGTCTGATACTGAGGATCATTTGTCTCAGCAATGGGCTGTTGAAGTTTGCTTTTTTTCCTTTTAATAACTGACTTTTCTTTCTCCCTGTCACAAGGCAAGTCTGGAATATGTGCAAGTGTCTGATACTGAGGATCATTTGTCTCAGCAATGGGCTGTTGAGGTTTGCTTTTTTTCCTTTTAATAACTGGCTTTTCGAGAATAATTGCTAAAGTAGGAAAAAGAGGATCATTTGAAGCAACAATGGCATTGTTCTGCCCACTTTTCTTCTTTTTTTTAGAACTTATTTTCTTTGTTTTTCTTTTGGTATCTTTTTTTCGATTTTTTTTCCACTCTAAATCAGTTTTTGTTAAACGAAAATTAGTTAATAACATGTACGTTTATTTTGTAATCTACTAATCAGTATACACTAAGAAACATTGTAATATCTAAGCTGGTCAAAAAATGGTTATAGTCAAAAAATGATATAAGTTAATTTAAATAAATTTTTTGACATTTTGACTTGATTATTATTAATGCATATAAAAAACTTTACCGAGATGATTTTACCTCATTAAAACCACATTACCACATTGAAAACTAGCCTTGAAAAATATTCTAAGAATAGAGCAGAAAAAAGGGCGATTTTTCCCCGGGATTATGTTTAGACAGAAAATGTGTGGACTAGTCTGAGATGGATATTATGTGGACTATAGGAAATTTGCATTTGGTTTGTGCAGCTGCTGAGTGAATAAAAATCTCTACCATATGATAATGATTTGTTTATACATTAAATACAAAAAATGCATCAGTGCTGTGCGATTAGATCAGTGTATAAAGAAATCATTATTTTATCGTAAAAATTTTTACTCAGTGAGCAGCTTCCCAAACGCAAATTTCCTGTAGTCCACATAATGTCCATCTTAGACTAGTCCACATCTTTTTTGTCTAAACATACGCCCGGGGAAAAATTACTCCTTTTTCCTGCTCTATTCTTAGAGCATTTTTAAGGCTAGTTAACCACTTTTTTTAAATTAAATTAAAAAAAGAGTTTAATAAATTATAGTTTTAGCTGCGCAATGACATATGTTTATAATCATTCCGGTGCCGAATTATACTTTTTTAACAGTTTAAATATTATCAATAGAACACGTATTATTTATCAATAAAAGTAGATTTTAAGAAACTATTGCGCAATTTTCTACGATTTCCAGTATATTTTCGTGCAGTATTTTTTTCGAATATATTTTTCTACAATTTCCAATATTTTTTTCCAACACATTTTTCCACGATTTCCAATATATTTCCAATATTTTTTTTCTACATATATTTTTGTGCAGTTTCTGACGTTTATAAAACGTAAATGTAAAGCATTAAACATCAAGATATTAAAGAAAAAGTCCATGAAGTTTCATACAAAATCGACTTTTTTACTATTTTCACTTTTAATTTTAAGCGCATTTCCGTTTAAATTATAAGTTTTTTTGGTTATCAAATAAAAATATGCACTTTTTAGGTTTTGACATTTATAAAATGTAAATTTATAAATTTTAAGCATCGGACTATAGTGAGGGTGCCGTACAATAACTCTATTCAGTAAAAGGTATCAATCCATTTAGACGGTAGTTCATAATTTAATTCACGGGACACCAATGTATGGAGGTTTAACTAATAAAAATAGAATGAAACTGATTTTTTTAGTAAAATATATATTGATTGTAATAAAAGAGTAGACATGTAAACATAAGTCAAAAGTAACTTTTAAAAAACATTAAATTGATTTTGATTTTTTTATTGTTGTTTAAAGCTTGTGCTTAGGCTTAGGTTTTACTTCGGCTTTGGTAGGATAAGGCTTAGGATTTTTTGGGCTTAGATTTTGCTAAGGCTTAGATTTCGCTTAAGCTTAGGCCTAGATTTCGCTTAGGCTTAGGCTTTGCTTAGGCTTAAGCTTTTGATTAGGCTTAGGTTTCACCTAGGCTTAGGTTTTTATTTAGGCTTAGGCTTAGTTTTCGCTTAGGATTAGGCTTAGGTTTCGCTTACGCTTAGGTTTCGTTTACGCTTAGGCGTAGGATTCGCTTAGGTTTAGGCTTTTGCTTGGGCTTAGGGTTCGCTTAGGTTCGGACTTAGGCTTTGTTTAGGCTTAGGCTTACGCTTAGGCTTAGGTTCAGGTTTAGACTAATGCTTAGGCTTAGGTTTAATTAATTACATATATTTTTATTTAAAATTTCAGTTGCAGCATGAAACAGAATTTTAAAATTGAATTTTCAATTTGTATATGAGTAGGGTAGTTTTCTGTCCATACTGGGATATGGACTGCGATAAAATTGTAAAAAAATTTCCCAAGAAATTTTTATTAAAATTAAACAATCACCAAAGAAGAATTTGCATAGCTACTTTTTAATTCTCAAAATTTGTCATAACTTGAACGTGTAAACTTGAAAATTTGGAAATAAAAATATTTTTGCATTTGCATATTGGTGATCTACCGATATTATTTTTTGATTTTTATGATTTTTTTACTTGATAAAGACTGAAAAACATAAATAACAAAACACAGAATAATATTCTGACAATGATGTTTCCTTAAGCTCAAAGCTCTGGAGTGGCTCTGTTTTTTAAAGCTCCAGAGTTTCGCCGAACCCAAGTTTCGCCCTATTTTTGTGCTAATTTCAAAAAATATTTAAAGGCTAAGCCAAATATTATTTTGTCAATGTTTTTAAAATTTATTGAAAATGATAAAAATGTTTCTAAATGCGAATACAGTAAGTTTTATTCTAAATTAAATAAAGGGTGGAATTTTATAAAATATCCACCTTTGGATATTATGCACCTTTGATAAAAAAATACCGTTTGAAAAAAATTCATGATATTTGTACACCACTTTTCAAATAGAGCATTTTTACTACGCCTATTATTAATAAAACTTAACAAAAAATCATGCCAGGATATCAAAAAAAACTAAGATTTAATATGGTTCAATTGCGAGATATAGTAAATAAATACTGATATTTAAAAAACATTTTTTATGTTTTTATTTGGTGTTTTTTTGTATGCAGTTATTCTGGTATTACCAGCTAGTTATTCAAAGTTTTATTTTTTAAAAAAACGAACTACGTATAAAAACGTTTTGCTTTTTTATATTTTATAGTTATAAAAATTTTGTAAACAAAAACGAAACCGTACACCAAAGGCCTAACATCATGGTGGTTTCTTAAAAGTTTATTGCAGTAAAGCATGCAGTAAAGCAGTATTTGTTTAAGATTTCTCAAATTTTAACCAGATTTATAATTTAAGTTTTTTGGTACACCACATGTAGCATAATATCTGTTTAGTGTTTTTAATATCAGCTTAGAAAAAATCATTTATTTTAAAAACTGTTGTATAAAAAAGCACTTATTTTAACTAACAGTTTTCTTGTTGCTAACTCATTAACCAATGAAAATTAAATTTTGGTGCTATACTATCTTTTTCTTAGTATGATCTAAAACATTGATTATGATTAAATTAAACCGCAATAAAAATACACCATAAATTAGTATACTGCAATTACAGTTTTAAAAATAATTACATGCCGCTGTTTATTTTTTATTTATCTGTTTTATTAGAATATCATAAGTGACGCGGGAGCGCCACGGGGCGATTTAGTTCCGCGGCGCCGCGCCAACCATTATTAGAGAACGTGGGTAAATTTTGAAATTCAGAACCTTCTTCTTCTTCTTCTTATTATTATTCCAATGCTCAATCCTTAAACGATATTCCCCATTCGTTATTGATTGATGAAAAATATGAAAAATAAACATGGGCTCATTGGAAAGAAGAAAGAATTACGCAACTTTCTTGGAAGTGCTTTTTTTATTTAGGTCCTTGTTATCGATTTATTGATCAAAATAAAAAATTAAAAAAAATAGACAAATAAAAACTCCCGACGGCACAATAAGAGCCTTTTGGCAATATTAAGGGTTTTACAAAGCAGACAACAAATAGCCCCCCTTATGGAATCCGCACACAAAAACATAAGACGGTGCTCAGCTTTAATTGGTGGCGGAAATTGAACCAGTTCCCAGCGCCATCTACTTCAATCGCGCGGAAAACGGCGAAAACAACAAAGTACCTTTTTAAATTCTTGCATTACTGATGATAAAATTAATTCAATGTTTTATTTAAAAAAATAATAGTAAGCATTTGTGGCGCGGGAACGCTACGCGGCGGTTTAGCCCCACTCTCTTAGACCCTTTTGTAAAATCCCTTTTCTTTATTTTGCGAAGTTGCTATTTTACAAATTGTTATTGCAAATATTTATTATCACAAACTACTATTCAATTTTTACAAATATTGAAATAAATGGTTAATTTTCTTATTTCTGGCGCCATTTTTTAGTTTTAACGCGCTGTTAGCCGGTATTACCAATGTTAATTGTTTTTAGTGAATAAAACTTAATATATTCATAAACGAAATTTTGTTTAAAAATGTAAAATCATGCTTTGAATAACTTTTTTTTATTTCGGGTGACATGGACATGTTTTTATTCGGTCATTAGTTTATTTAATTTAGTTTAATAATCTATTTATCTTCTCCAAAACAAATACATTAAACGCTGAATTGGGAAAATTTTATGAAACCGAAATGACCGGAAATGACCGAAATGCTTGCGTGTGCACTGACTTTAACTCCTTGGTTTGAAGTCTTTAAATTTTTTGCTGAGGAGTTCGAGTTTTTGCAGCGCGTCATGTTAAAAAAACCGCAGTTTTAATAACCAAACAAAGTTTCGGATATACATTTTATAGAGGTAAGAAATTTTGATTTTTAAGTATGTCAGTGTATTACATTTGATTTAAAAAAACATTTTTGTTGTATTTTTTGATTTTTTTGACTTAAAACTTCTGAAATGTAATTGTCAGGATATACCATAATGTTTTAATTATTAACCTGCGATTTTTATTCCACTTTTGATCATAAGTTAAAAGGAAAAAACTGTAATTTAAATTTCTTGTACTTATTTTATACATATTTTTTTCTATTCTTAAAAATTTACGCAAAGCTACAAAATGAACTGCGTATATTATTAGATAGATGACATGGCGATCTATCTAACCCCGCAGTTTATTGCACAACTTTGTTCATGGCAAAAATAACAGCCGGTGGCTGAAATTAAAGGTGACTAAATTTAAGTCAGTTACCCTTAGTCATTATAGCTACCATACTAAATTCCAACGAGTTTCTATCCAACTGATTTAATAATTACTTGCTCTGCAATTAAAACTAAAAAAACCGATTGCATTGTGTTAGAATTCATTTATTTATTTTTATTCATTTTTTTTAATATTTAAGCAATCAAATTTTATAAAAATTGGTGATATATACGTAGAAGAGCGCTGGTACCACTTGTATTCTCTTTAATTTTTTTGTAAATTTAGAAAAAAATATTATTTGCATCTATCTATAAAATACTTGCAATATTATCGATGTTAGTTGGTATATGTTGTTTTAATCCATTTTGTTTTACATAATATATTAGTCACTTCAATGTGTTGATTTTAATATATTAATGATTTTCGTTTCTTTAAAATAAAAATTTCGAGAAGTGAAAAAACACAAAATAAACAATACAAGTTTTACAAACTGCTTTGAAAAAAACACAAATATTCTAAATTCGACAAATGACTACAAAATGTGTAAAACCTACAAACATGTTATCAAAAAATATTGCAAACTACCATGTATATATTTTTACAAAATTGAGAGTAATTTTTACAAATAGACTAATTGTAACTTTGGTTCTACGCAGTTTGAGAATTTTCCCTAGTTTTTTTTGAAAAAAATACAAAAAAGGTTAAGAGAGCACAGCACCGTGCCCACTATAATTAGAGAACGTTGGGAAATTTTTTGTAATTTTGTTTATATTCTTCTACTTATTATTACAATTCTGACGCTTATTATCTTAAAATTAATATTCTTTCATCGTTTACGCGGTGATTTAAACCTGCGGTACTACACAAACTATAATCAGAGAATCTGAATAAAATTTTTAATTTATGTTCATCATCTTCTTCTTCTAATTTTTTTTATACCAAAAAAATAATTGCAATCATCGTTAGCGCGGGAGCCCCACTCCGATATAGCCCCACGGCACCGCAACAACTATAACTAGAGCACCTGGTAAATTTTGTAATTTATGTTTATCATTTTTAATGTTTAGGTTTATCATCAAACCTGCGGTACCACACCAACTATAATCAGAAAATCTGGATAAAATTTGTAATTTATGTTCATCATCTTCTTCTTCTAATTTTTTTATTCCAAAAAAATAATTGCAATCATCGTTGGCGCGGGAGCCCCACTCCGATATAGCCCCACGGCACCGCAACAACTATAACTAGAGCACCTGGTAAATTTTGTAATTTATGTTTATCATTTTTTTCTCATTACTTCATATTTTGAAAAATACAATTCCAATCAACGGTGGTATGGGGGTGACACACTGCAATTTAGCCCCCGGCACTGCGCCAACTATATTTAGAGAACTTTTGTAAATTTTGTAATTCATGTTCAACTTCTTCTTCTTCTTATTATTTTGTTTTAAAAATTATAATTGCAATCATTGGCGCACCCAATCACGCCAACTATATTTAGGGAGCGTAGGTAAACTTTGTATTCATTGCCACTGCACCGCACTAACTATAATTAAACAACGTGGGTAAATTTTGTAATTTAAATTCATCTTCATCTTATTATTATTTTTTATTTTTATTATAAAAGAATTATCGGTGGCGCGGGAGTGCCACACAGAGACTAAGCCCCTCGGCACCGCGCAAACTATAATTAAAAAACGTGGGTAAATTTAGTATTATGTTCTACTTCCCCTTATTATTAATATTTTATTTTTCAAACGCTTATATCTTAAAACCAGTATTCCCTTTCGTTACTGATTGATCAAAAAAACATGGGTTCTTTGGAAATCGTAAAAAATTGCGCAATAATTCTTAGAAACTACTTTTTATTAATAACTAATATGTGTTCTATTGATAATATTAAAACTTTTAAAAAAGTATATCTCGACAACGAAACGATTATAAACATATGTCATTGCGCAACTAAAACTATAGTTTCTTAGGCTATTTTTTAATTTAATTCAAAAAAAGTGGTAGACCAGCCTTGAAAAATGCTCTAAAAATAGAGCAGAAAAAAGGGGCGATTTTTCCCCGGGCGGATGTTTAGACAGAAAAGATGTGGACTAGTCTGAGATGGATATTATGTGGACTATAGGAAATTTGCATTTGGTTTGGGCAGCTGCTCTCTGAATAAAAATTTTTACCATATAATAATGATTTGTTTATATATTGATCTAATCACACAGCGCTGCTGCATTTTTTTAGTCTGATGAATTGTCAATTGAAAAAATCATACTCACAGCAATTTTTGACAAGCGCGAAATCGCCACTTTTTAAAATTTATCGTTGTTTCTTACACATACAAATATAGTGTTCTAATTGAAAACGTAGCGATTTCGCGCCTATTAAAGATTGCTGTGAGTATAATTTTTTCAATTGACATTTGATCAGACTAAAAAAATGCAACAAAGCTGTGTGATTAAATCAATATATAAACAAATCATTATCATACAGTTAAAACTTTTATTAAGTGAGCAGCTCCCCAAACCAAATGCAAATTTTCTATAGTCCACATAATATCCATATCTTTTATCCACATCTTTTCTGTGTAAACATCTGGGGAAAAACGCCTGGGGAAAAATCGCCCGTTTTTTCTGCTCTATTCTTAGAGCATTTCTCAAGACTATAGGCAAACCAAACGTAGCTGCAACAGTGTGTTCACGTCTTCATTAAACAACTATTTTCTTTTTATATTTCACACAATAAGAATTATTCCTAAACAACCATCTGAAGTTGATTTCTACTTCAAAACTTTTATTTTCTGAATTATTGGCTGATACGAGTGACGTCAGATTCTTGTAATTTGAGTGGTCACTTAATGGGGGCATTTTTCAGTCCAACGAACAACTGTTGCAGCCACGTTGGGTTTACCTTTAGTATATTTTTTTTAGAAAAAAATTGTTAAAAATGTATTGACATTCATTTTTAAGAAAACAATAATGTATATATCCCAAAAAACATCTCAAACACTCTAAACACATTTATAAGCGAAACAAAACATTATTTTTTCTTCATCACGCACGGATATTTGTTGGAAGTAGAAGTTTTACGAACTTCAATATGCAAATTGTTGTTTGATTCACAATAAACGTTAACAATAAGCGGAACGATTTTCTTCGAATTCACAATTAACGTCAACAAGGGCAAGCGGAATATCACGAAGGGAGTCATTTTAGCCCAACATATTTTAACCGGGGATTCACTCTAGCCCGGTAAGTCAGAATATCCTACGACACCGGAAATCAAAACTTTGAAACGGAAAGTTCAAAATTACTAAAACTTATATTATGTTTAATTTTAAGCTGTTTTTTCATTTGGAGCTCAAAGTTCTCATTTTTGAAATTTAAGAAATCGGTTTTTACCCACTTACGTTAAAAAGGCGACAAATCGGAACTGGAAGATCTGCCAAAAATATTCGACATTCGCCACACGGCTCCGCAACATAGACAATACTTAGAGATGGCGCATAATACCAGAAAAACCTCAGTGGCCTCCGAAATCGAACAGCTACAGTCTAAGGTTTCTGACCTGGAAATGGAGCGAGAACAACTACAAGAACGCGTGAAAGTCCTCGAGAGGGCCCAACAAAATCCACCAGCCACAGCATTCGATGCAGACATGATAGCCAAGATCTGCTCCAAGGTGGTCCAAGAGCTAATACCCTGGATGGAGACCAGAATGAAAAAAGCTGAGATCCAAAAAGAACATTCTGTTATGGCTGTAGTCGCTGGGCTTGACGAATCCAAAAATCAGATGGAGGATTTGGATAAAGCACACGCTCTTGTGGAGGAAGTATTTGACAACAATGTTGAGTTAAACACCACAGTTGTCAACTGCTTCCGTATTGGTAATAAACTACCAGGAAGACCAAGACTGCTAAAAATGCAATTTGTTAACAATTCTACAAGAAATAAGTTTGTGCGCTCAAATGCCAAACTGCGCAAGTCAGAACATTTTAAAAACATTTATGTCCGGCCTTCGCTCACCAGCGAGCAGCGTAAGGAACAGGTTCCTCTTCTAGCCAAAGCTAAAGAACTTCGCAATGAAAATCGCAAGGTTTTTCTTAGATATAGTGATTTAGGGGAACCATATTTATATGACATGGACAATAAATGCACCATGGAAATTAAGAGTTCGAACAATGTATCAAAATAGGAAAAAATGCAACCCAGTTGCAGTCTAATAAATTTGAAATCCGAAACAAATAAAAATAATACTGATACACTTAAATTACTTTCAATAAATGCCAGATCCCTGTCAAATAGTATTGATGAGTTTGAACTCTTAATTTCTGGTGATGATATTAATTACGGGTTGCCCCATGTGATACTTATTCAGGAGACCTGGCTGCATAATTTGATTCCTAACCAATTATTATTCAACAATGATGACTTTAATGTACTAAGGAAAGATAGGTGTTGATTAGTTCACATGTGTTTGTACACATTAAGATATTGGTTATGTATAAGTTAATAATATTTTTATTTTTAGCTTCAACTATTCAGCTTAAAATCACAGGCTGTTCATATTAGCTGTTATAGCGCGTTTCATAGTCGCCTTATAAAGCTTATATGGCAGTTCTGGTGATTACTTTAACGTGGGATATAAATAACGTGCTAATGTGGATATAAAAAGACAGACCGCAGTATATAATTGAGTGCCTTATTTTTATGTTCCGTTTAGAGAGTTTACTTTCAAAGAAAAATGAAACAACATATGGCTATATAACTTTATTTAACTTAATTCATTATACAAAAAATAAGGCAAATTAAGGTGTTAATAAATCGGCATTTCTGGTCCCAAATGATTAATTTGATAAAAAAATTGTTAAAATTTAGTTTTTAATATTATATATTCTTTTTAAAAAATCTTAATCTTTTTAGTGATTGTAATCAAAGGGGTTAAACAGGTTTAATTTTTCTTTAGTGCATTGTAAACAGAATTAAGAAATAAAATCAGATTTTTTTAGACGATATTTTGTAAGATTAAAAATTTAATTAATATTTAGGCATTAATAAACGTACTTATTTTATGTAGCGGCAATAAAAGCAAGCCATTTAATAATCATTAGCTATGATTATACATAGTGTCACTATGTCTGGATGCAATTGATTAAACAGAAAATGGTAAAATAAGGTTTTAATAATGACTAAATATTCTTTCTTACAAAAAAATGAACTTAAAATATATTTCTTGACTATCTTACTTAAAATTAGGAAGAAGAAAAAGAAGAGGAAGAAGAAATAATAAATTACAAAATTTATTACAATTTTTAATGGATCATTTTGCACTAATAGAAATTCCATTAAACAATAACCGGTTTTACAGCTAGGAACTCTTATAGCCGTCTTTTCCTTGCAGCGGCCTGTTTCAAGAAACTGTGTTTACACTGGTTTTTAAAATTTTAAAAAAAAAATGCGAGCATTATCACTGTCTGGTTCTTTAGTATTTGCTTAATCAAAATATCACTATATTTTGATTAACCAAATGATAGTGTTATATCTATCTTACTTGTTAAATCTTAATTGTTAATTCATTTTGATAAATTTTTTTGTTTATTTTTTTGTATGCATATTTCTTTTGATTTAGGGTCGATGGAGCCTAGGGAACTTGGAGCTGGAACTTGGAGCCAAAAATAGGAAACTTGGAGCCGTAAGTGGGAAACTTGGAGCAGTAAGTGGGAAACTTGGAGCAGTAAGTTGGGAACTTGGAGCCAAAAATAAAAATCACTAAAACGTGTACCTAAGCCTAAGCGAAACCTAAATTTAGGACCAAACCAATTGTTTCTGAAAGGCTCCAAGTTGCCATTGCTTGTGGCTCCATGTTTCGTAAAATTTCCGATGGCTCCAAGTTCCCTGCTTGTGGCTCTAAAGACCCCGTACCATTTGTTTTTATTATATTTTAATTAATAAAGATAAAATAAGTATACAAAAATAATGTGCACTAATAAAATTTATAATATTCACACAGCATAAACGAAAAGATCAATTTGTTTATAATTTATGAATTTAATTTATGTCTTAATAAGACTTTTATACAAATTTACTCTACCGTTGGTGAGTAAAGTTTTGAAATATTTGGGTTAGGACACATCATTTTAAACAAACTGTAAATTAAACAAACAAGCTGAATTTTTAATTTATTTTATTACTAAGCATTTACAATACAGTACTAAGCGTTTCGCAATTTTTTCAAGTTATAAAACACAAGAACAAAAATTTAAAATATATACGTGTTGGATGTGCGTCGCCAAATCTGAAGCCAAACGGCCGCCAAACTCCGCCAAACTGCCACCAAACTGCCGCCATTTAAAAACTAAGGTTTTAACTCAGTTATATGTAACTAAATAATGTTAATCTCATATTTACATCTTTAAACAATTTTTTATAGTACGAAAAACTGTTAATCTTTTTTTATTCTACAAAAAAATTGAAAACAAAACCAAGTTGTTTTTCTTCATGGAGATCTCATTTTTAAAAAGTAGCTTAGCAGACATTTGAGCTCAGCTGAGTATTTCCAATATTTTTCAAAGTGTGGTTTGACATCAAATTTTCTCCGCTCTTTTGTTATTTTTATTCACATCATTATTTCAACATTTAAATTACTTCAAGCCATTTTTCGGATCATTTTGGGCGACCAAGAAACTATGCAAAATTACTACGTCTGCTTAACTTTTTTTTGGGTTTTTTTGCTGTTTTGTGTGGGTGTACTTTTGAACACACAGCAAATTAATCTTTCAAAATTTAAATTTATGGGCGCAAACATTGGAAATAACCCATAAACTTTTCAATTTTCAGTCGTAGATCTACTTCACTGTTCCTCAAGGCCTTTTTCTCGGCCTAAATCTTGGATTTTCACTTTTGACACTAATTCTGGCCAACAGCCCTTTTTTTGGGCCAAGTCATCCATAAATGGCACCATGACATCAGCCAAACATTCAGCGTCTCTTAAGGATCAGCAGGATTGGGAAACCTGTGTGATTTGCAGTAAACCGGCGAGTTAGCTTAACTCCTCTCACGCTCAGTGTTTCAACGGCAAAGATCGCGTCCATTTCCGGTGTCTTGGTCTTGTCAACTTTAAGCCAAGCGGATCCACAAAACAACTCTTAGAACTATCTGGAAATAACTTTCGTTTTTACTGCTCAAAAATTTCATGCAGTCAGCCATTTGCCGTTTTGTCTTCTCCGTGGAAGGTATCAACATGTTCAGAGAGCCCGTTCTCATTCAAAGACCTTTCGAGAGAAATTGCGCAGAACGGTGTTGCGGTCGGCCAGGTCAAAGCGAAGTTATCAAATGAAATATTCCAGAAATTTTGGAGAAATTGAATTTGCTAACACAGGACGTTCACTCCATGATCTTTCATTTTTCGGATGAAAGCGATCAACCAAAATTCTACGCTGCTGCTTTAAAAAGGGGATTTCCTTCATCCGAAGCCCCAGTCTACCGTCAGCTAAAAGCTAAAAGAGATCCTATCTGAGCAGGAAATGAAAACACGGGTTATTCTCTTTCGATTTAAGGAGCTACCAAATGAGAAACACTAAAAACTGTTTGGAAATCTTAAAGCAACTTTTGAGAGCCTGGGACTGCACGATCACTGGAGCTGGGTGGCCGGTGCGGAGCGGCTTGGCTGTCAAAACTTTCCTGCTATAAACCTGTTAGTTAAAATGCATCAAGCACTGGATTTGAATGAAATACAGTTTAAATATAGTTTTTTTAAGAGAATAATTTTGACTACGCAATTATTCACTTTTTTGTTTCATTGTGAAAATGTAATATATAATCATTTCATACCTTTTGAATAAAATATATTTATGTGTTTTTGTATTAACTGTCTATATCCTATTAAATTGAATAAATTTCCATGGGCTAGCTTATTGAATGATCTCAATTTTTTCTCGGTTTAATACAAATTAATAAAAGTTTAATAAAATTTTAAAACGCTATGAAACAGAGGTGAAAATTTCGTTCTTGTTTTGATCTTTTATTCAGTTTTTTAAACAATTATTTTTCAAGTGATATATTTCAGTCAATATATTTTATTATTTATTGTACCTTCGAAATCACTAGAATACACATAAAGTTTATAATATATTAAAAGTCAGTGACAATTATACCAATATAAACCCTTACTGTTTTATTACACTCGTTTAAATATACATACCGCCGTATTAAAACGTGAGTTCATCAGCATTTACATAGCACATATAAAGCCACTTGCACAATAAGATTGTCGCAAAATTTTTAGCGAGATTAAACGTAATATAACATTTATACCTTGCACCCTTATTCTGCCTTAATCAAATTAGAAACACATTCTTGTGCTTTTAATAAATAATATAAAATTTTGTGATTCTTGGGTTTTTAACTGACTACAGAAGACAACAAAATCAAAATAAATTGGAGTAAACGGCCATAGCATGAAATAAACTAAAATTAACTCATAAAATCTTGCAGCTGCGCAAAAAATATTGCTAATTGTCAAAAACATCGCTTGAAACTTGTAAAAAAGTAAGCGGAGTGAAACGCGGAAAAATTTTTTATTAAAGATTAAAAAATCAAGAAAATTAAAATTTTCCAGTACATCCCAAATTTTTACCTCCGCCGACTAAAAAAAGGGGGGAAGGTTCACTCATATGCTCCTTCCTGTTATAGGTAAAATTGTCATAGCTGCGAGACTCTTGACTTTTTGAATACGCCAATAATCTCTCAGAATTGTTTTTCATTCGCAAAATCGACTAATCAACGCAATAGCAAGAGAAACTGTGTCTCGGCAGTGTTTCAACATTTCTTTAGGCGGTAAAGCGGAAATGCGTTTACATTCTTATAGAATAACTCGCTCGCGAGGATCAACGGCGGGTGTCGCAGAATAGATCTTCCCCCTATTTTTCTTCCCCCCCGGAAGATTTATTCTAGTGCGCTCTAGAATAAATCTTCCTCCCGAAAGATTTATACTGATGCGCTCTAGAATAGATCTTCCCCCCGAAAGATTTATTCTGATTTACGCCAGAATAGATCTTCCCCCCAGAATAGATTTTGGTTTAAACACCAGAATAATTATGTTTTAGTGTTTATCACTAATTCTTTGATCTAAAACCTCGAGTATTTTTTAAGAATGTTTTGATTAAAAGAAAAAAAACGGAATAACATGAAAAATAGAAAAAATGGATGTTATTTTTGATATGCAAATACTTGTTACATGATTTATAATAAGGGGAGGGGGAAATTTATTCTAGAGTGAACACCAGAATAAATCTTCCCCTCTCTGTGAGGAACTTTATGCAAATTTTTGCTGTATGTCTTAACACAGGGAAAGATAATATGCTGAGGGGGGAAGATCTGTTCTGGAGTAAACCAGCATAAATCTTACGGGGGGGAGATCTGTAATGGGGGAAGATCTATTCTCTGACACCGGCAGCGATTGAAATGGTTTACACTGTTTGATCGCTGGGTGAATTGAAAATATACGGGAGTACGCAAACAATATACCATGTCTACGTTTGCAGCTACGAGTATTTTACATATACACTTCTAGATACAATATGTTTTTTACATTTGGATATAATAATATACAATTTGCATCAAATCTGCCGTTTAAAAGTTTTTTAAATTTAACTATTAAACACAAAATACAGGGTGCAAAATTTTTGTTTAAGAGCAGTGTGTACCATTAAATTTAGATTTTGTTTTTGGACATTTTTATATGTGAAACTGAAATAAAAACTGTGTCAAAAACTGTCAAACTAAATATCAAAAGACAGGGTTAAGTATGTCAGAAACACATTGACTGCGCATCAAAAAATCATTTTTTGTATTTTTATTTCAATGATTTGGGGTGGAAAAACAAACTTATAAATCATATCGTGATTTGGCCAGCCTATAATTATTTAGAATCTAAATTTAAATTTATTGCAATTTAAATTTATTAAATTATTTAAAGTTAACTTAAAAGTATTTGATATCTATTTTTCATTTTTACTTTAATGGTATATTGTTCTTTTATCAATTTTATTTAATACGTTGGGCAACTCCAATCAATTGATTGCAATTTTGACAGAAATGCTGGGCATCTTTGAATGCATCCAAGCAACATGGTAAACAAGACAATGGAAAGAATACCCTAAATTAAAATAATTATAAGTAAAATTAATTAATTAATCAAATTAAAAATGTGCTTGTGGTCGAGTTTCTTATTCCTAAGATAAAAATAATCAAAACTGTAATTGCTTTTTTTAGTTTTTTTTAAATTTAATATCCATTTTTCTTTGTTTATAAACAAGTTTTTTTAGCAGAGTGATCAATTAACGCTTTGAGATTTTTTTTGTTCAAAAACTCGCTGCAAATCCGCAGAAATGACTTGGCGTCAGTGCTGCAATGTTTTACTCCACGTCGCGTTGACGTTCGTCGCCAAGTTTAACACTGAGCAGCAGTGACACGGATCTTTTCTGCGGATATGCAGCAGATTGAACAGCCAAATTTATTGAAAAATTTGGCCGATACAGGAATTGAACCAGTAACTTCCAAAGTCGACTCTGGCGTGCTATCCATTACACCATAGGCCGGACAAGGAAAGGGGAAAGATAATCGCCTTTTATTAACGCTTGCACTTTGAGTTTTCACGGAAGGGACACAATGTGTCACACCTTTCCACCAAGAGAAGAGCTGCTCTCAGCCTCTTCGATTCAATCCACACAACTCCACCAGCCCCAACAAGCCCGTCTATCTTCCGTAGAACGGGGGGTACACTGGTATACATACCCGGAGGTGTGTATCGGCCACCAAATATGTGACGACCCAAAGTGGAAGCGAAAATAACCAGGCGCTGAAAAATTTAGACAGCCAAATTTATTGAAAAACTTGGCCGATACAGGAATTGAACCCGTAACCTCCAAAGTCGACTCTGCCGTGCTATCCATTACACCATAGGCCGGACAAGGAAAGGGGAAAGATAATCGCCTTTTATTAACGCTTGCACTTTGAGTTTTCACGGAAGGGACACAATGTGTCACAACAGGAAATATCCCTGGTTTATTTTTTTCAGACACTTAAATTTAGTTTTTAAAGATCTAAGTATTTTGATTATTTTTCCTAATTTATAATAGGCCTACATTTAAAATAAACAAATACACAGTAAAAAACTGAAAGGCGGAATGGTACATGAAAAAAAAGAAAAAAAAGAACATTTGTGCTTAAATGTACCTGCTTAAAAAGAACATTTGTGTACAAGTTTACATGCCTCATCCCCGCATTAAAAAATCTTAGCTGTAAAAATTTCTTAATCCGGTGTCCTATACAATATATTTTTGCAAGTATAATAATAGATAATTTAGTTTGGCAACAAAAGCAACAGAAAATATTGCTGTTCAAAAATTTGAGTTAGAATGACAATTACATGTGTTATGCATGAGTTTTAACATATTTAATTAAAATTTATAAATTAAATAGAAGATTTATTCCAATAGGTAAAAATATGTTTATGTTAAAAACATGGTAAAAATTGGTAAAAAATGTGGTTACGAAAAATGATACTTTTAAAACATCACTGGTTTAAAAAACCAATTATTTAAATCAATTGAGTTTTTTTTAATCTAAAATTTAAAAAAAAATTCTTTTAAATTAGAAAACAACAACATAATAGTTTTCTTGACAAATTTTTTAGTAGGTTTTTTAGGTGTTTTGTTCGCGAGATTACCGTCATTAACACATTTTAAAACTAAAAGTTTAAAATTAAACAAACACTGGGCTCTACGCTTACATCATTTAGAGCACAAGAATTAAAAATTTGTTGCAGCGAATTGTTGTTAGTTTTATTTTGTTTTAATAATTTTACAATTTTAAATCAAATATCAAACAAAAATAGTTTAATAATTTGTATTTTGATCGAAAAATGACTAAGTTTATCCAGTTACCGCAGCGTGGTATTTCCTACAAAGTTGTGTCGTTGTATGATTTAGATTGTGCACTTGCATTAAAAATAACACGACAATAAAATTTAAAAAACAAAAGCGATTTTTAAAATGTCAATACCGGGGTTTTTGTGAAACAAATTTATCCAAAACGGTGACATGAAATTAATTTTTATTGAACATAAAGCAGACCTACAATTCACAAAAACATTTCAAATCACGTGTCCCGCCACGATATTAAAATGTTTTAACAGCTAATGACTATCGCTAAATCATGTCAATGTCAATTATTTAAATACTTACTGTAAAATTAAAGCATTTTTTTAGAATTTTCGACCATTTTAGAAATTGGCTTAAATATATTCTTCGTTTATTCTCGGTTCTTTTTTTAAACATAATTTTTTTTCTTTTTTTTAAAATAAATTTGTGCAAAATTTGGATTGCACAACTCAAAACACTCCCAAAATTGTGGTAATCCTACTTCAATGTAAGCACATGGCCAAAAAACATAGGAGTTAGTTAAGATTACTGCGCTTTATTATTGTTTGTAATTATGCGTTTTATTATTGTTTGTAATTTTTCATTTTGCCATGGAAAATTATGAGCACAACCGAAAAAATTTTGATTACTTGCTTTGTGACGGACTTGATTGTAAGAAAGTAAACCTAAACCAATTAAAAAAGTTTCACCACAAACATTTTAAACTAAGTTTGAGTTCGTTGTTTCTTTGTCAGTATTTTTTAGCTAGAACAGTTTTATGTTTTGTTTACTTATCAAAGCGTTTCTACATTTTAAAATTTTTAACAAGAAATTGCTTTAAAACTGTTTTATTATAATAGTTTTTTAATATTAAAACTTACAAGACAAGAACAATAATTCCAATCAACGCGGCTTTTCCCAATTCAAAGTTAATTCTTGTCAGGCCCTAAAAAACTATGTTAACTGAATAAAACAAAAACGCAGCTGGATAATAAAAATCATTTGGGGATATTTGGTGTAAACTTCCAATTAAAAAAAAATTTTAATTGTTTAAAATAGTGAAAACTTGAATTTTACAATCTCAGAAAGGTTGCAATCACCAAATCATGGTTTCAAGTACCTGGTAACATAACTTTATTACAGACACTTATTTAACAAAAAAAATTAACCAACTGAACCAAGAAATTTTTTAAAACATTAAGGCCCCGTTCACACCTGATCCCAGTTCCCAGATCCCAGATCCCAGTTCCCAGATCCCAGTTCCCAGATCCCAGTTCCCAGATCCCAGTTCCCAGATCCCAGATCCCAGAAACGGCCTGTTCACACATGTTTGTTTACCGGGATAAAAACTCGTGCGCGCAAGGGTTGTTTTAGTCAAATAACGCGCGTAAGATCGAACGTACAACAGGAAATATTCGTTTAAAACACAAAAAAATATTTAAAATAAATTTTAAATGTTCTAAATTGAATAATTAAAACAAAATTGTTAAAAAAAGTTTACTGTAATAAAACATAAAATTTTTATTACTTTTATGAATAAATTAATATTTCACAATCGTTTTGATCATATAAATTAGTTTTTTAGACTATAAAAAACTGTTAAACTTTTAAATTTGTTTAAAAAATTGTTTTAGCAATGATTTGGGTAAAAAAACACAAGGAGTTTTGTATCATATTTTGCCCGCTTTAAGCAACAAAACAAAACAAAAGCGAAGCGTTGTAATTGAAAATCGTACGTACGAAGCGTTGTAGAATCGTGCGTACGAATACAAAATAATCGTTAAAACACAAAGAATATTTTAAAAATGATTTTTAAGGCGCTAAATTAAAGTATCAAAAAAGCTAAGAATCAAGTCTAGTTTAATAAAACGTAAAATTTTATTACTTTTATAAATAAAATAATATTTTAAAAATGTTTTAATAATATAGATTAATTTTTTTTAAACTAAAACTTTTAAATTTGTTTAAAAATATCGTATTAGGATTGTTTTGGTTAAAAACCAACAGTTTTTGTTCCATATTCGTACACCCGCCTGGAGAAACGCAGTAAAAAAAGAAGCGGAGCGCTGTTGTAATAATTACACACAAAAAGTTTTCAAAAAATCAATATTGTGCAGCTGGTGTGTGTCCTTAATTAACATAATTACCAACATTATTACGTAAAAAATCTATATGTGTGCACTGAGCGCCTGTAATATATGCGCGAAGACGCCTCGCCGCTCGCTTTCCCTTAATTTTTTCCCAGAAGTTGGAGCGCCGCTCCAAGTCTTTCTAGGAACTGGGAAATGGGATCTGGGAAACAGGTGTGAACACTTGTTTTTGCTGTTTCTGGGATCTGGGAACTGGGATCTGGGAACTGGGAACAGGTGTGAACGGGCCCTAAAAAAAACTTAAAACTTGCCACAACCTGTTGCGCCTCATAGGCTGTCTAGATGAAAAAGGCGCCAGTTGGCGTTTATACGTTTAAAATTATTTTATAAGATTTTAAAATAAAGCAAAGAACTAAGTACTTGATTATTATAGTTTTTTACTTTTTACTGTTTTTTATATGCAAGCTTGCTAAAAAATAACAGGGCTTTTAAAAAGGTCTCCAGATATTGATTAGAAAGTGCGTTCAAAATCGTTAACCGCTACTCTACTGGGTGTACACTATAATTTTATTGTTAGTCAAAATGCGCAAAATCATTATTTTGTTGATATTTAACATACTTGTTGATGAGTGCTGACCATATTTTTATTAGTATTGTCAAAATGTTTTCACAATTGTTTACTGCAAGTCCACACGACGACGTTAGCATTCATAAATTTTCAGAAATTTGGGTCATGGATCGCCTATTGTACATGGAACGAAAACATTTTACTGAGTTTTTGCACATAATGACGCCTGGGTTCATAATTTAAAAACTATTCACGAGTGTAAAAACCTTAGTATTGTAAGGACAAACGCCCGTGTGGTGCAGCTGTAGCGCTCCGGACTAAGAATTAAAAGCCTAGAATTCAAAAAGGAAAAAAAGACTCGGGTTCGAATTCTGGAATGGTAATTTTCTTTCAACTTCCAAAAATAATAGTCTGTCTTATTTTGTGGTTAGTAATGGGTGGTCAGTAACAGTAGCAATTTTAAGCGCTAAGCACATTTTAAAAAGAAACCATGCAATATTCTTCTAAGCTTTATGGTTCAAGGAATGCAATGTTTTTTGTTTCTTCAATATTTTGGTTTTTAAAAAATAATTTTATGCTTCATGATTATATTTTTGTTAGAAAAAATAACATTACAATATGTTTTCGTTACTCAATACAATATTTTGGTTCCAGCCACATTTGGTGGTCCATGATGGATTTTAAAGTCACTATTCAACTGGATGTTGACTATAATTTCATTCTTACTTAAAGTTGGCTCATAAAGTTTTTAGGCTCCACAAAGACCTTAAATCTAGCTGTCAGCTGTATGGCATTTTCTCCTGTTACAACCGAGAAACCTTTGTACAAAAAAAGTGAAATCTTCGTCTCACGGTGATGGTATTTTTGTATGACCATTGTCGTATGTTAACCTTAGCGTGGTAAACTTCACGTATCGCCTAGGTTGCAATTGGGTCGTACATAATTTTTTGTGCGTGATTAGTACTCAGTGAGCGAGCAAATTGAAATGGTTATAGCTGTACGGTAGCAATATGTAAATTTTTGCCATATCAGATGTCCTACTTAATACACTGTATCTGTGACTAAAATCTGCATATTGTTACCGTACAGCTTTAACCATTGCAATTTGCTACCTCACTGGGCACTAATCACGCGCAAAAACTATGTATGAGTATGACCCCTAAGTACGACATAGGTCATTGAAGGTTTTACGGTTGTAAACAAGGAAAAGGCAATCGCGGGATATGGGTTAAATAGTATTCAACTCAAATTGATCTCCAGGGCAGTTGCAGTGAACAATTATGAACGCACTTTAAAATAAAAGTATAGTCAACACCCAGTGGAATAGACTGCAGTTACGTTAGCATTCGTCCTGGACCACCAGATGTTACTGGGGTTTAGGGTCTTCGGAACCGAAGAAACTTAAAGCTGAGCATTTTCAAAGCCAATTTTAACACTCTATTCGAAGTTAACGCGTGTTTTCTAAACAAGCCTAACCAAAAACCTTAAAATCAAACTAAAAAACAAACTAAAAGAATAAATTTTAACCTTAAACAAGTGAAAAAGTGCCAGGCTCTAAGTTTTTTTAGTTATAATGATTATATAACTACAGCTATTCGTTTTGGCCGTTCTTTGAATCAAGAATATATGATAACATACTTGGTGTTGACAGTGTGGGCAGGTGACATTGACCGGAATATACATTCCATCGACCGGATTACCTTGGCCGATCACCATTGTCGGTTGTGGCTGGGCCGGCGGTGGCTGGGCCTGATAAGCTGGAGGGGGAGCACCTAAAGCACATCTTATTAATCTGTACAGAATCTTTTACTTTGCTATTGATAAACAGAATTTGTCAGTGCAAGAGGTTATTTTTTGCTAACAAACAAGCTTTTAGTAGTTAAAATAAAAAATTTAATAGTTGATAAATCTTCACCATTTCAACAAAAATTTACTTCTCTTTGCTAAAAATTCAATTGTTCTCTAATTTTTAGTACGTCAAGATTTTAAGGATATAAAATAATGTCAAATAATATATATATTGTCTTACCTGGCTGCTGTTTACTATTCATAATCATTAATTAAACAGAGATTTTCTACAAAACAAGCTGAACAAATTTGAAACTAAATAAAAATGATGATGAATGATGAAGGATGATGAAGGAAGTGAATCCTGCTGTCGTAACTGCAACGCGATCCTAAAACGGATAAAAATAAAATTTAAGATGAACAATAGATTTTTAATAAAAAAATCCAAATCAATATAACAAGACAACTAAAAAAAAGGCGTTTATATAAAATTTTAAAATAAAATTTTTTTTAGGTTTATACCACTATTTATGCTATAACCAACAAAATTATTAGGTTATCAAATTTATTTACATTATTTTTGTAATTTTTTAAACTGCTAAAAACAAACAAAAACAATTAATTTAATTTATTTCTATTTTTTTGTCAGAAATTCTGCTTCAAATTGATTGCTTTTGTTTGTTTTTAGCAGTTTAAAAAATGACAAAAATACTGTAAATAAATTTGATTCTAGCAAAAGACGAAACAAAGTTTCCAAAAAAAGGCTTTATATTAAATGGAATAGTATAAAGCTACATAAGTCTAAAGACTAAATGCCATAAAATACTGAAACAAGTCTCTTTAAAACCTGTACATTAATAACAGATTTTGTGAAATTTTCAGAAAAACAAAACCGAATAAAAATAATACGTGTAAAAGCTTTAGTTTGCGTTTTTTAACCATTAATAAAACTTTATTCACATAAATTTCTCTCAAGGTGGATTAAAATTAGGATGAGTGAACCAGCTGTAAATACAACAGTATTAGTTAAGTCACACGTCGTCTTTAAAAAAGCCGATACAAAAAAGGTATAACGCAAGCGTCACAGTAATCACTAAAAATTTCTGTCAAAATAAGTTATCGACATTGCGCATTAACTCTTTGTAATTTATCATTATTTTAGTATAAAGCAAAACATACCGCCATATTAACGGCTTTTTAAAAAATCAAAATATCGATTTCTCAAGTTCCGAAAAACATTGGAAAAATTCAGAATTTAATATAAGGCGACTTTTAATTTAACAAATACATTGACAGCTAATTTGTTTTATGTAATACATAGAAACATTAAAGAAAAAAATCGCCTTATATTAAATCTGAATTTTTCAATGTTTTTCAGGACTAGAACTTGATATTTGATTTTAAAAAGCCGTTAATATGGGGGTATGTTTTGCTTTATTCGAAAATAATGATAAATTACAAAATTTAATGCGCAATGCGATAACATTTTTTGACAGAAATTTTTCATGGTTACTGTGACGCTGGCGTTATACTTTTTTGTATCAGTTTTGACGACGTGTGACTTAACTAATACTGTGGTATTTACAGCTGGTTAACTCATGTAAAAGTTAATCCACTTTGAGAGAAATTTATTTGAATAAAATTTTATTAATAGTTAAAAAACGCAAACTAAAGCTTTTACACGTATTGCTTTTATTTGGATTTGTTTTTCTTAAAATTCACAGAATCTGTTATTAATTTACAGGTTTTAAAGAGACTTGTTTCAGTATTTTCTGGCATTTAGTTTTTAGAGTTATGTAGCTTTATACTATTCCATTTAATAGAAGGCTTTTTTTCGAAACTTTGTTTCGTCTTTTGCTAGAATTTCCGCCTTTTAATGCATTGAATCAAAGGTGGATAATACGATGATTCGGGACAAAGGTGTGACACTCGTGTTTAACAAACGCGGCCATGCGAAAGACAACCAGCGGACGGACGGGTGTCATCGTGACGGACGGGTGTGATCGTGACGGACGGGTGTCATCGTGACGGACGGGTGTCATCGTGACGGACGGGTGTCATCGTGACGGACGGGTGTCATCGTGACGGACGGGTGTCATCGTGACGGACGGGTGTCATCGTGACGGACGGGTGTCATCGTGACGGACGGGTGTCATCGTGACGGACGGGTGTCACGATAAATAGTGTGAAAACCATGTTTCTAAACATATTTTGTCTTGCTGGCTGACTTTAGAAAACTTTTACAATTTAATACGGTACTTTTTTTAAAACTCGAATAAGCGACAAAAAACAGATGCTGCGTGAAAACCAGAATAAATAACACAAATATATTATTATGCTAGTATAAAATCACATTCATACAAATTTAAACAATTTAAAACCTCTTTTAATATAAAAAAACCGCGAAAACAAATTAAGAAATTACATTTGTATTGATTTGTCATAAAATAAATTAAAAAATATGAAAAATATGCCCACAGTTACTTAAAGGGACTATTTGTTTTAAAAAAAACCAGGAATA
>JASAMX010007134.1:0-17550 GCA_030248175.1 Microlaimidae sp. YZB2_3
ATAAGGCTTTTTTCGAAACTTTGTTTCGTCTTTTGCTAGAATATAAGATTTATTAATGGGTTCGTGAATTATTATTAAGTTTATTCTATGATAGATTCAATGTAATGTTGTAATAATAAATTACCCTTTCATATGTTTTTGTTCAAAAATTGTTTTTTGTAAAAAAATTTTTGGATATTTTTTTAAAGTCTGTTTTTCCCGCTTTTTTACTAATATCATTATGCCAAACACTTTTCGATACTTTTTGTACATTAAAATTTCCGTCTATTCCTTCATAGATTGAGTAATTTGTTTAATGCCAAAAACATACGGAGAAATAAAATTATCAAAAAGGTTGAAATCCACGAGATATGGGTAATTTTTTTATCTGCGACGAGAAATTATAGGTAAAAAATTGATATCTGAAAGTGACGGCGTAAAACAATAAAGGTCTCGATATGGAACCATCTTTATGTTTGCGTTCAGAAACTGTATAGAAAACAAAATAATATTAACATTATTATTTAATATAACAAGTATCATACTGTATTTGGACCAGAGTGCTGATGATGTTAGTGTGGCTGAGGCGTACGCATTTTGATCTGCCATTCCTTCCCATAGTCCAAACAATAAAAGCTGTTTCTTCGTCGTAATTACGCAGCACTTAACATAAAATAAAGCATTTCATTACTTTGTTTTTTGTGTGTGATACTATAATATTAAAACTTAAATATAATATAACATTATATCCCCAAAAATTATGTCGGTTGTTTAGAAACTAAGCCTTTCGCATTCGTCAGAATTTGATCAGTCATAATTTTGGAATAGTAATTTCCTCATGCAGATAACTTAGATATTTTTAAAAAACCGGTAAAATTCACAGGATTTATAGCTTAGCAAAGCAGTAGCTAGGCATTTTTTAAAAATTTCCTGCAATGGCGACAGAAATCGAAATTTAATCTTATATCTCACAATATTATCTCCTAATAATAAGCGTTATATTTTAGCGTTATATTCTCACAATATTATCTCACAATAATAAGCGTTATATCTCACTAAGCGAGGACCTATTTCATAAAGACGTTTGTAAATTTTCATTCTACAAATCTCTGCCTATTTTTTGTAAATTACATTATGATAGAGGATATACGACACGGCGAATATTGATCGGTCAGCGGAGATGAAATGAGGTGGCTCTAAAAACCTAAAAAAACTCTAAAAAAAACCAATCAGCGCAGAGCAGTGCGCGCAGATGCTCTCCCTGGATTACAAGTCGAAAAACCTTTATCGTGTATTTTACACAAAATAGGCGGAGATTTGTAAAATAAGAATTTACAAAGGTTTTTATGAAACAGGCCCCAGGAGATTTATACCAAAGCTGTATCACAAAACATCAATATATATAAATATAAGTATAATTGTGAGAAAATTGTTTACGGAATGAAAACAAAGTAGTTTAAAACAGATGCTACCGGTTCGATACTGTCAGTCCTATACGGGTATATCGTCGTTACTACGGCAAAATGAGCCACTGTCATTATCAAATGCACGTGACTGTGACTTATTCTGTAGTTAATGGGTCCTGTTAAAAATTTAAAATGAGTCACAGGCGCATATATTTTATACGAACTCTGGCTCATTTTGCCGTAGTAACGACGATAAAAAAATGTCGTCATGGCTGCAATGGCAATGGCGACAAGAATCGAAATTCAAGTGGTTATATTGCTGGAAGCGGAAGTATTGTACCAAAGTTACACTTCATAACCGCAAGATACTGAAAATTTGCTTGAAATTTAAAAAAAATTGTAGTGATGGGCGGAACTGCGGAACCCCAAGAACACCAGAACCGGAATGGGGTTTTCCGAAAATTCGGAACAGGAACCGGAACCGGAATTCTAAATTTTGCCCGGAACATCCGGAACCAGGAACCGGAACTGCCTATTAAACTGCGAAGCCCCCGGAACACCGGAACCAGAACCGGAATTGAGATTTTCCAAAAATGCAGAACAGGACCGGAACCGGAATTCCAAATTTTGCCCGGAACATCCGGAACCAGGAACCGGAACTGCCCATTACACTGCGGAACCCTAGGAACACCGAAACTGGAACTGAAATTGAGATTTTTCAAAAATCCGGAACAATAACCGGAACCGGAGTTCAAAATTTTGCAGCGAACATCCAGAACCCGGAACCGGAACTGACTATTAAACTGCGAAACCCCCGGAACACGGGAACCTAAACCGGAATTGAGAGTTTCCAAAAATCCAGAATAGGACACCTTAGTTCCAAATTTTGCGCGGAACATCAAGAACCGGAACTGCCTACTAAACTGCGAAACCCCCGGAACACCGAAACCGGAATTAAGATTTTCCAAAAATCCAGAACAGGTCACTGGAGTTCCAAATTTTCCCCGGAACATCCCGGAACCGAAACTGCTCATCAGTAAAAATTTGCATATGAGACGAAAACAAAGCTGTTTATAACAAATCAAACTGTACCGGTTTGATTCATGGGCGCACTGCCATCGCTATACAGGGATACTACATCATCGCTGGATGAAGACTTCTTCCCGAACCCCTCGGTCTGCAATTGGCTGAGAGTGGTTAGTCGATTGCTGGGAGGCTGCTCGCAATCCATCACGACGACGTGCTAAAAATATGGTCTTTATTACGGTATAAAGAGTCACAATAAGTATAAAATCAACGCGACTTTGACTCATAATGTTTATATTTTTTGTGCGTTAAGAAATAAAAAAAAGTCACAATTACTAATATTTTAAAATGATTTTGACTCATTATGTAATGGTTGGTAACGGTAATATGCATGAATTTTTATTCTAATTCAATAAAATCTAATTTTTCCAAATAACAACAGACACTAACTGAAAAAGTTTTATGACAAAATTTTGAAAAAATAATTATATCGGTGGAAAATACCGTTTTAACCCGTTCTCGTGATCGCCTTTTTCCCGGTTACCAGGGTAAAACCTTTTTTATTAGGGTAAAATCTTCGTTGCGTGGTGGTGATATCTTTGTCTGACTATTACGATTGTGATGTGTAACATTCACCGTGGTTAACTGAACGTATCACCTAGGTGGTACGTAATACCGTATGCGTGGTAAAATATAAAAAAAGTTTTTGGATATTTAGCTGAACACAAGTTGAGTAACTTACCGCGAAGTGAGAAAAGAAAGTAATGCTGGTACGGTAGCAATTATGCAAATAACCACATATGCAGTGTAACGTGCCACTTAGGTGTAACATGGTTGATACGTAGAGTTAACCGCGGGGAAATTTACACACCACAATGGTCACAAAAAATACCCCATCGTTGGACGAGGGTTTCACAGTAGTGGGAAGATGGTTTTACCGTGGTAACCGGGAAAAAACGATCACGATAACGGGTTAAAAGCTGGTATCTGATATTGTAAGGCGACTCGATAGTAACAAATAGGTTAAAAAAAACGCGAGAATTAAGAAGGAAATTAAGCAAAAAACAAAAATTTGTTTAAAGTGTGGGCGAAATGAAATAATATGTTTTTGAGCAATATTCCAGATATCTTACATTTTAACTGTTTAAATTTTTTCCATGGGGTCGCATTCTGAAAAAGCACTTATATTTACCCCGATAAATCGATTTCAATGAAAATAAAAAAATAGATGTGTATTGTAAAAAAATAAAACTGCCGCATATGGGACAGAAAATGATGGCAATAATTTTTTTAAAATTTTTTTCTAGCGCCGCAAAACCAACACACGCACAATAAAAAATTTGGTCAATGCGCGTATTTTATTTTTTATTAAATTATTCCTACAGGAGAAAATATTTATCCACCTCTTGAGCAAAATAAATTCTTATTCTTAAAACAATAGAAAAAATTTAACCCCACCAAGAATACATGTTAATTTCATGTATTCTTGACCCGACTTTAACCTGGGTAAAAATGATTTTTCACTCGCATCCTTAAGCACTATAGTACACACTCGCATATAAATTTTTCACTCGCGTCCTAAGCACGTAAAAAAAGTTATCCCGGGATAAATTTTAACCGCGTGTCAGAATGCGACCCCTGGTTGCATGAACAACAAAACCAATGTTTTAGCTATATTATTACTTCGGTGAAGCGTTGGTAATTTGTTATTTGCGATGCGAATTTCGCTCTTGTACTCTTATACAAAAGACAAATTAAATCTAAACGAAATCTAAACGAAATCTCTCCCTCTCTCTCACTTCCCCTCTCCCCCATTCCCCCTCTCCCCCTCTCCCCCACTCCCCCAAAAAATATTTTTTTTAAAAAAAGCAAGCGATGCACCGTGAATTTTATACTTACAGAGAGGTAAACATTAAAAAAACTTACGTCAATTGTTCCAATGTCAGCCCAAATGGTTTGTGCAAGAACCACAAAATCTTTGGTGCAAAATAAAGCTTTAATATTCATATGAGATCGATTGAGATCAAATTTAAAGTTGTCTTCTAAAAATGTTTTCAAATGTTGTCATGTACTTTTATTCCAAATTTTATATCAGTTTTTTTTAAATGTTGGGATTTTTTGTCCAATTTTTTTTAAAAATTTTTGTAAATTTAATTAAATAACTTTAAAACTCTTTTTTCAGTTTTGTCAATGCTGAAATTGTTCAAAGTAAACTTTAATCCTTGAATGATCCGAAAAGTGCGTTTACAACGTTTAAATGCTTTGGTGGGAAATCGCTAAAAAAACTGAACGTATTAATCATCATACTAAAGGCCAATCACCAGCGCTGGACTTATGCTTATGCAAATTAAGTCACAACGTACGCAAATCATTTCTTACGTGAGATTCATCAATTATGATCAGATATAAAACTTACGTTCAGCGATTTTGGGGTTGATCACTGCGAACGGAAAATGTCGGGAGTGACAAGCCAACGCTAACGCCGGGAACTGAATACAAGTAGACGCCAGACACAAAACCTGAACATCCAAAAATTAGGACGTGAGAAATATATGAACGATAAACTTAAATTAAAACAGTTGGTTAATATTTATTTAAACACCTTAGTCTTCCTAAGCAACCTAAACAAAACTTCAAAATCAAAGTAAACTTTAAATTTAGCTTTATTTTGAGGTTTTTCTTAGGTTATTTAGAGAAACTAAAGTATACAGTCCACGATTAAGGTTGTTCGTGAGTTTAATTACGCTAATTTACTTAAATAACGGTTTTACACTATTTGTTCGTCCATACTTAAATTAGTCTATTTAATTTTTTGGGTTGTTCTTGAAGAATGGTTAACTTTCCTATTTTATTTGTGTGTGCAAAAGTCGCATAAGTTAAATGCTAGAAAAAATTAGATAAAATTAATCTATTTAAAAAAAGAAACAAACAAATATACAGTGTCTCCGGGTCGAAGTGGAAGGCGGCCAAGAATTTTAATAGTCGTCTTTGTTTGTTCTATTAATTCCGTGCAGGTCATCCATTTTTCGTTAAAAATTGACTAAAAATATTATTTTTCGTTGAAAATTAACTAAAAATATTATTTTTTCGTTAAAAATTGACTAACAAATATAAAGGTTTTACATCATTTGTTTAAAAAACTGCATTCATGTCATAGACCAGTGTCATCAGAAACATAGGCCAGATCGTTGGTTATGAATCATTTTCAGAAAAACAGCGCAAACGCTCAAAAATTGTCGAAATACAGTAAAAAAATCTCGCCCTTCTACATCTGCTATTTAAACTAGATGAAGTCATTTACGCTCCGAAGTTGTGCTCCGGGGCTACAGTCGTTTAAAACGGAGCTCCTTCCGCAGTTTCAGAGCTTTTTAAACAAACACGGTCGATGATAAATTACAAAAAAAGTCGCCGTTAATAGAGCTGCCAGCAAACAATGTATTCAGAAACCTACCCGCGTTCAAGGCAATTTTTTGTGTCTTGAAAGAACGCTTAAAAAACACATTCAAAGCACACTACAGTGAGTCGGCTATTTTAATACAGCTAAACAATAACAGAACATGAAATAAAAAATGTGCCTCGTGTGCGAATTGGTTTAAGAACACTTCCACGCGGCGCGGCCGGTTTACAACTCCAGTTTATATATCTGAATTTAAATTATTAGCCAAAACGGTGACAAATTTTTATAAAAAAAAACTTACAAATATCCTGCTGTTCTGGTTCGCGATTAATTTTAGCGAATTCATAACATATTCACACACGTTCATATTCGGAACAGGGACTTCTACTCCTTCGACTGTATTGATTGCACCTAGAAGTACAAAATAAAGTCAAAGTCGTGGCGCAGCGGCAGAATACTCGTCCGGCCTGGTCATTTTTGGCTCGCAGGATCGAGCCCCGCGGAGAGATACAAAAATCATGATATAATATTGAGATTTAAGCGAAATAAATAACTTTTAACTTTTTTAACTTTTTAAAATCACTGGAATTTCGGAACAAAAATCGCACAATTCTATAGGATCAATCCGGACTAAAACCAGAAAAAATTTTCTTTCAATTTTTTTTAACTTATGTGAAGATATTAATATAAAACCAGTAAAAAACATATTATGACAGAAAGTAATTTTTTATGCTTTTTTTAATTTCTTTCTGCGCAATAAACGACGTTTTTATATATAATTTGGTGTGTTTTTATTTTATGTTTTTTTATTTTAACCATTTCAAGTATTTGGAAATGAATTTAAAATGAACTGCTGGCATTAATTTAACAACATTCAGTGTTTAAGTAATGTCGCTTCCTGTCGGCATTTAAGTTTTAGCACATAGGTGGCATATTATAATAAGGATATTACTGATATGATATCTCTTGGACCCGCTCAGTTGGGAAACCGGTGTGGCCTGAATGATGTTGAGCTTTGGAATATTCGGCATATTTGCAGAGCTGAGCCCAACTCCCATGAACTTTTTGTACTTTCCTACAATAAAAGAAAACAGTAGTCTTTCTTTCAAAAATAAAATTAAATTTACGAAATTAACATTTTTTTTTTAACTAAAAAATTAATAAAATTTTTAAAAGTTGCTGTTTTAGTGTTTAGTTACTTTTAGCGCTTATTTTATTGCAAAAATTTAGTTTCAAAAAACCATTTTGAAAAATAATCTGCGGCATCACTTTTTAATTATGCATGAAAGTCACACAAAAATAAGGCTGAGTTCCGAAGCTTCGAAGTAAATAATTTTCTAATTTTCCACCTTATTTTGATAAAAAACTAATCTTAACGATTTATTGCTCTTTAAATTTTTCAGCGGTGGCGTTAAAAATAATATCAACCAAATTTAACGAATTACCTCTTTTTAGATTTTGCAGCGTTGGTGTGGAAAATGTTCTTTCTTCCGCAGAGAGTCGTTTATTTTTTGTTTTTTGATTGCTATGAGTCTTCGGACGGATTCGATTCATAAACGGAGCCTAAACAAGAAATTATTCGAGGTTGTTGTGGCGCATGGGCAGAACTTTCGTCTTGCGTGCTGAAGCTTTCAAGATCAAGTCCCGACTGAGATAATCTACACTGCAATAATATATCGTTTGCTGGCATTGTTTTTTATAGTATCAAGAATATTAACAAAGAACTGTATCATTGTGTATTGAATTTTGTTTTTTGAATTTCGTTTCTATCCGTGCATCGCTTTGACAGAAATCTTACCCCCCGGGAGGTCAAATTTACCTCAGAGCTATGCACGAATAGGGAATGAAATTTATACTGCAGTGAAAAATTCTTATTTATGTATTTTTTGTTAGTATTTGATTGCCTAGTTAACGCCGTGTAATATTGACCCAACGGATACTGATTTATGCAAAACAAAATAAACTTTATTCGACCTGAAGTGAAATGTCGCTGCTAAATCACAATGTAAATAATACCGAAGTTGATTCAATAGACAATTAAAAACCGATGATTTGATTATAATAAAATTATGCCATAAATTGCGAGGGGTATCGCTGTGAAACAGCGATAACCATGTGCTTTTATACCAATCAATGAGCTCGCACGATTTAATAAACTTTAAGATAAAGCAAAATATTAATGTTTTGAGATTGTTATTGCTGGCTAGTTAGACGCTAAGTGTGTATCGAGTCTTGCATCTCAGAGTATATAAAAAACATCAGTTCAACATCAAGTAGCACTGACGCGTTCACATTTACGCGTTTTAAACATGATTTTTGACCTGAAAAATAACAAAAGGTTAACCCTTTGCGATGGGAGCGCGACGACGGTTTCGCGACACAACAGTCCCGCGACACGACGGTCCCAGGAGAAGGGGTATAACAAGACAATATCGAAAAATGCGTTTGCGATGCTACTGTTGCAAAGTTGAGAAAAAACAATATCTTTACAGAATTAAAAAGCGTGCATACCAATTAAATTAGAACAAATAAAATAGACAAAATGATTTTTAAAATTTGGATTATAAAATTTTACCATTTTAATTTAAAGATAATTTTGAATACATTTTTACTCATTCTTTTGTACTCTTTAAAAAGTTGAAAATTCCAAATTCGATTTTTTATCCTCTTTAAACAAGCTAAAATTTTTACATTTAACAAGTAACATATTTTATTTATTTTTTATGCAATACAAGACTGCTCATTTAACAGAATAGGTTATATATGCCGGTAATAATAGCATTTACTTATATCAATATCAATAACTTTGATTCTCAATTTAGTTATATTCTGTAAAATAATATATAGTTTTATTTACGGTTAAATATAATCTTATACTGAAAATTATGGGAGTAAAAACGCTAATTTTAAATATTTCGGCGTGATAAATACATAGGTGTCCCGAAGAATTACCTTCGTCGGTTTCGCGGGTGTCACGGGACCGTTGTGTCGCAGATCTTTTTGCGATCGTTATACTTGCTGTTTAGACGCGTTACGTGAAACGCGACTCGCGTCTCAATGTAAAGGCGGTGTACAGGCGGACGGACGAGAGAACAAAATCTTTTTTTTTCATTTATATTGCATTGAATTATGTTTCCAGCTGTTTTAAGTTTTATTGCATAATGAAACATAAAGTCGTTAGTTCGAAAATATATTTGTCGTTACTACAGGAAAATTAGCCCCCGTTCGCATAAAATATGTGTGCTTGGGACTCATTTTAAATTTAAACCTGGACCCTATTAACAGCAGAATGAGTCACAGTCACGTGTATTTTACAATGACAGTGGCTCATTTTGCCGTAGTAACTACGATTTATACTTAGGATTCGAAGCAGAAAAGTTCACAACGTACATTTTTCGCAGTAAAAAATACCAACCATTTTTCCAAGCGCGTTGCTGCTCGCACAAAACTTGGAACGCCGCTCCAAGTGCGATAATGCATTGTGCATTATGCATTTAATAAGCTTTAAATTACTGATTTGAAGGGTGATTTAAAGGTAACATTAGCCCATTAATTATTGAGAGGAAAGATTACACGCTTATAAAACTCAATATATTCAGCCTCTTTCTTCTGGACGTCAAAATCGTATCATTTATTTTTAACTTCTAAAAAGATTACATAAGAAAGAATGTATCACCATGTATTAAATTTCTTCCCTATCCGTGTATCGCTTTGACAGAAATTTTACCCCCCGGGGGGTTACATTTAATCCCCCTGGGGTCAAATTTAACTTCCCGCGGGTCAAATTTGACCGGGGTGTTAATCAATCCCCCGGGAGGTTAAATTTTTGTCAAAGCGATGCGCGGATAGGGAAAGAATTTAATACACAGTGATACAGTCTTTGTTATGTATTCTTGGGCCTAATTAGTGATGTTACCCGGAGCTCCAAGATCCGGAGCTTCGGAGCGGAGCTCCGCCTTTAGGAGCTTCGGAGCAACACCCGGAGCTCCGCCTTATTTTTTGTACTAACTTTATAAATAATTAAAGAGTGATGCCATAGTTTATTTTGTCAAAATTTTTTGTTAATTAATTTTTTTATAACTTATTTAAAACACTAGAAATAGTCTTAAAAATACTAATAGAGTACCTCTAAATGTATTCCAAGCTTAAATAAGCTTAAAATCGCTCATTTAAGGGGCGGAGCCCCAGAGCTCCCGCCGAGTTAAATGTCCAGAGCTCCGGAGCTTCGGGGATCTCTTCGCTTTAAATGGGCGGAGCTCCGGAGCATGATATTGGAAGTTAGGAGCATCACTAGTTCTAATTTAAATTTTTTTGTCTAGAAATATACTGCATATTATTAACTTAATTTTCTGTCTAGAAATTGATTGTCTAATATTACCTTTCTATCCGCCTGATCGGATCTGGGAAAAGTGGTCAAGCTGCAAGGTCTGGGGCCACCGGCTTCGAACCTACTTTCTTCTCCGGGTGACAAGAAAAAAGAAAGGAGGAGATGGAAAAAACGAAAAAAACGAAAAAAAAAAAAAAAAAAAACACAAGAAGAAAAACAAACACATAACAAAAAAAATAAAAACGAACCCAGAAGAAAGACAGCATATAGAAAGCAACCCCCCAAAAAACAAACCTAAATCACCCCAACAAAAAAGAAAAAACACAACAATCCACAAGCCGCCAACACACAACCCAAAAAAACCAAAAACAACCCAACAAAAAATAGACACCAAAAACCACAAAAAACACACACCACCAAACCAAAAAAAAACCCAACACACAAACAACAACGACAAATATATTTTCGAACTAACGACTTTATGTTTCATTATGCAATAAAACTTAAAACAGCTGGAAACATAATTCAATGCAATATAAATGAAAAAAAAAGATTTTGTTCTCTCGTCCGTCCGCCTGTACACCGCCTTTACATTGAGACGCGAGTCGCGTTTCACGTAACGCGTCTAAACAGCAAGTATAACGATCGCAAAAAGATCTGCGACACAACGGTCCCGTGACACCCGCGAAACCGACGAAGGTAATTCTTCGGGACACCTATGTATTTATCACGCCGAAATATTTAAAATTAGCGTTTTTACTCCCATAATTTTCAGTATAAGATTATAGTTAACCGTAAATAAAACTATATATTATTTTACAGAATATAACTAAATTAAGAATCAAAGTTATTGATATTGATATAAGTAAATGCTATTATTACCGGCATATAACCTATTCTGTTAAATGAGCAGTCTTGTATTGCATAAAAAATAAATAAAATATGTTACTTGTTAAATGTAAAAATTTTAGCTTGTTTAAAGAGGATAAAAAATCGAATTTGGAATTTTCAACTTTTTAAAGAGTACAAAAGAATGAGTAAAAATGTATTCAAAATTATCTTTCTTTCTTTCTTTCTTTCTGTATTCAAAATTATCTTTAAATTAAAATGGTAAAATTTTATAATCCAAATTTTAAAAATCATTTTGTCTATTTTATTTGTTCTAATTTAATTGGTTTGCACGCTTTTTAATTCTGTAAAGATATTGTTTTTTCTCAACTTTGCAACAGTAGCATCGCAAACGCATTTTTCGATATTGTCTTGTTATACCCCTTCTCCTGGGACCGTCGTGTCGCGGGACTGTTATGTCGCGAAACCGTCGTCGCGCTCCCATCGCAAAGGGTTAACCTTTTGTTATTTTTCAGGTCAAAAATCATGTTTAAAACGCGTAAATGTGAACGTGTCAGTGCTACTTGATGTTGAACTGATGTTTTTTATATACTCTGAGATGCAAAACTCGATACACACTTAGCGTCTAACTAGCCAGCAATAACAATCTCAAAACATTAATATTTTGCTTTATCCTAAAGTTTATTAAATCGTGCGAGCTCATTGATTGGTATAAAAGCACATGGTTATCGCTGTTTCACAGCGATACCCCTCGCAATTTATAGCATAATTTTATTATAATCAAATCATCGGTTTTTAATTGTCTATTGAATCAACTTCGGTATTATTTACATTGTGATTTAGCAGCGACATTTCACTTCAGGTCGAATAAAGTTTATTTTGTTTTGCATAAATCAGTATCCGTTGGGTCAATATTACACGGCGTTAACTAGGCAATCAAATACTAACAAAAAATACATAAATAAGAATTTTTCACTGCAGTATAAATTTCATTCCCTATTCGTGCATAGCTCTGAGGTAAATTTGACCTCCCGGGGGGTAAGATTTCTGTTAAAGCGATGCACGGATAGAAACGAAATTCAATACACAATGATACATTCTTTGTTATGTATTCTTGATACTATAAAAAACAATGCCAGCAAACGATATTATTGCAGTGTAGATTATCTCAGTCGGGACTTGATCTTGAAAGCTTCAGCACGCAAGACGAAAGTTCCGCTCATGCGCCACAACAACCTCGAATAATTTCTTGTTTAGGCTCCGTTTATGAATCGAATCCGTCCGAAGACTCATAGCAATCAAAAAACAAAAAATAGACGACTCTCTGCGGAAGAAAGAACATTTTCCACACCAACGCTGCAAAATCTAAAAAGAGGTAATTCGTTAAATTTGGTTGATATTATTTTTAACGCCATCGCTGAAAAATTTAAAGAGCAATAAATCGTTAAGATTAGTTTTTTATCAAAATAAGGTGGAAAATTAGAAAATTATTTACCTCGAAGCTTCGGAACTCAGCCTTATTTTTGTGTGACTTTCATGCATAATTAAAGAGTGATGTCGCAGATTATTTTTTCAACGCTTTTTTGGAACTAAATTTTTGCAATAAAATAAGCGCTAAAAGTAACTAAACGCTAAAACTGCAACTTTAAAAAATTTTATTCATTTTTTAGTTAAAAAAATGTTAATTTCGTAAATTTAATTTTATTTTGAGAAACTGTACTGTTTTCTTTTATTGTAGGAAAGTACAAAAAGTTCATGGGAGTTGGGCTCAGCTCTGCAAATATGCCGAATATTCCAAAGCTCAACATCATTCAGGCCACACCGGTTTCCCAACTGAGCGGGTCCAAGAGATACCATATCAGTAATATCCTTATTATAATATGCCTACCTATGTGCTGAAACTTAAATGCCGACAGGAAGCGACATTACTTAAACACTGAATGTTGTTAAATTAATGCCAGCAGTTCATTTTAAATTTATTTCCAAATACTTGAAATGGTTAAAATAGAAAAACAAAATAAAAACACACCAAATTATATATGAAAACGTCGTTTATTGTGCAGAAAGAAATTAAAAAAGCATAAAAAATTACTTTCTGTCATAATATGTTTTTTACCTGGTTTTATATTAATATCTTCACATAAGTTAAAAAAAATTGAAAGAAAATTTTTTCTGGTTTTAGTCCGGATTGATCCTATAGAATTGTGCGATTTTTGTTCCGAAATTCCAGTGATTTTAAAAAGTTAAAAAAGTTAAAAGTTATTTATTTCGCTTAAAATCTCAATATTATATCACTATTTTTGTATCTCCGCGGGGACTCGATCCTGCGAGCCAAAATACCAAGCCAGACGAGCATTCTGCCGCTGCGCCACGACTTCGACTTTATTTTGTACTTCTAGGTGCAATCAATACAGTCGAAGGAGTAGAAGTCCCTGTTCCGAATATGAACGTGTGTGAATATGTTATGAATTCGCTAAAATTAATCGCGAACCAGAACAGCAGGATATTTGTAAGTTTTTTTTATAAAAATTTGTCACCGTTTTGGCTAATAATTTAAATTTAGATATATAAACTGGAGTTGTAAACCGGCCGCGCCGCGTGGAAGTATTCTTAAACCAATCCGAACACGAGGCACCTTTTTCATTTCATGTTCTGTTATTGTTTAGCTGTATTAAAATAGCCGACTCACTGTAGTGTGCTTTGAATGTGTTTTTTAAGCGTTCTTTCAAAACACAAAAAATTGCCTCGAACGCGGGTAGGTTTCTGAATACATTGTTTGCTGGCAGCTCTATTCACGGCGACTTTTTTTTGTAAGTTACCATCGACCGTGTTTGTTTAAAAAGCTATGAAACTGCGGAAGGAGCTCCGTTTTAAATGACTGTAGCTCCGGAGCACAATTTTTGAGCGTAATTGACTTCACCTAGTTTAAATAGCAGATGTAAAAGGGCGAGATTTTTGTACTGTATTTCGACAATTTTTGAGCGTTTGCGCTGTTTTTCTGAATATGATTCATAACCAACGAGCTGGCCTATGTTTCTGATGACACTGGTCTATGACATGAATGTAGTTTTTTAAACAAATGGTGTAAAACCTTTATAATTGTTAGTCAATTTTCAACGAAAAAATAATATTTTTAGTTAATTTTCAACGAAAAATAATATTTTTAGTCAATTTTTAACGAAAAATGGATGACCTGCACGGAATTAATAGAACAAACAAAGACGACTATTAAAATTCTTGGCCGCCTTCACTTCTACCCGGAGACACTGTATATTTGTTTGTTTCTTTTTTTAAATAGATTAATTTTATCTAATTTTTCTAGCATTTAACTTATGCGACTTTTGCACACACACAAATAAAATAGGAAAGTTAACCATTCTTCAAGAACAACCCAAAAAATTAAATAGACTAATTTAAAGTATGGACGAACAAATAGTGTTGAACCGTTATTAGAGTAAACTAGCGTAATTAAACTCACGAACGACCTTAAATCGTGGACTGTATACTTTACATTCTAAATAACCTAAGAAAAACCTCAAAATAAAGCTAAATTTAAAGTTACTAATTTTGAAGTTTTGTTTAGGTTGCTTCAGACTAAGGTGTTTAAATAAATATTAACCAACTGTTTTAATTTAAGTTTATCGTTCATATATTTCTCACGTCCTAATTTTTGGATGTTCAGGTTTTGTGTCTGGCGTCTACTTGTATTCAGTTCCCGGCGTTAGCGTTGGCTTGTCACTCCCGACATTTTCCGTTCGCAGTGATCAACCCCAAAATCGCTGAACGTAAGTTTTATATCTGATCATAATTGATGAATCTCACGTAAGAAATGATTTGCGTACGTTGTGACTTAATTTGCATAAGCATAAGTCCAGCGCTGGTGATTGGCCGTTTAGTATGATGATTAATCCGTTCAGTTTTTTTAGCGATTTCCCACCAAAGCATTTAAACGTTGTAAACGCACTTTTCGGATCATTCAAGGATTAAAGTTTACTTTGAACAATTTCAGCGTTGACAAAACTGAAAAAAGAGTTTTAAAGTTATTTAATTAAGTTTACAAAAATTTTAAAAAAAAATTGGACAAAAAATCCCAACATTTAAAAAAACTGATATAAAATTTAGAATAAAAGTACATGACAACATTTAAAAACATTTTTAGAAGACAACTTTAAATTTGATCTCAATCGATCTCATATGAATATTAAAGCTTTATTTTGCACCAAAGAATTTGTGGTTCTTGCACAAACCATTTGGGCTGACATTGGAACAATTGACGTAAGTTTTTTTAATGTTTACCTCTCTGTAAGTATAAAATTCACGGTGCATCGCTTGCTTTTTTTAAAAAAAATATTTTTTGGGGGAGTGGGGGAGTGGGGGAGAGGGGGAATGGGGGAGAGGGGAAGTGAGGGAGAGGGAGAGATTTCGTTTAGATTTAATTTGTCTTTTGTATAAGGGTACAAGAGCGAAATTCGCATCGCAAATAACAAATTACCAACGCTTCACCGAAGTAATAATATAGCTAAAACATTGGTTTTGTTCTCATCAACCAGGGGTCGCATTCTGACACGCGGTTAAAATTTATCCCGGGATAACTTTTTTTACGTGCTTAGGACGCGAGTGAAAAATTTATATGCGAGTGTGTACTATAGTGCTTAAGGATGCGAGTGAAAAATCATTTTTACCCAGGTTAAAGTCGGGTCAAGAATACATGAAATTAACATGTATTCTTGGTGGGTTAAATTTTTTCTATTGTTTTAAGAATAAGAATTTATTTTTGCTCAAGAGGTGGATAAATATTTTCTCCTGTCGAAATAAATTTAATAAAAAATAAAATACGCGCATTGACCAAATTTTTTATTGTGCGTGTGTTGGTTTTGCAGCACTAGAAAAAAATTTTAAAAAAATTATTGCCATCATTTTCTGTCCCATATGCTGCAGTTTTATTTTTTTACAATACACATCTATTTTTTTTTATTTTCATTGAAATCGATTTATCGGGGTAAATATAAGTGCTTTTTCTTCAGAATGCGACCCCATGGAAAAAATTTAAACAGTTAAAATGTAAGATATCTGGAATATTGCTCAAAAACATATTAATTTCATTTACGCCCACACTTTAAACAAATTTTTGTTTTTTGCTTAATTTCCTTCTTCATACTTAACGCTATTTTTTTAACCTATGTGAAGATATTAATATAAAACCAGGTAAAAAACATATTATGACAGAAAGTAATTTTTTATGCTTTTTTAATTTCTTTCTGCACAATAAACGACGTTTTCATATATAATTTGGTGTGTTTTTATTTTGTTTTTACTATTTTAACCATTTCAAGTATTTGGAAATAAATTTAAAATGAACTGCTGGCATTAATTCAACAACATTCAGTGTTTAAGTAATGTCGCTTCCTGTCGGCATTTAAGTTTCAGCACATAGGTAGGCATATTATAATAAGGATATTACTGATATGGTATCTCTTGGACCCGCTCAGTTGGGAAACCGGTGTGGCCTGAATGATGTTGAGCTTTGGAATATTCGGCATATTTGCAGAGCTGAGCCCAACTCCCATGAACTTTTTGTACTTTCCTACAATAAAAGAAAACAGTAGTTTCTCAAAATAAAATTAAATTTACGAAATTAACATTTTTTTTAACTAAAAAATTAATAAAATTTTTAAAAGTTGCTGTTTTAGTGTTTAGTTACTTTTAGCGCTTATTTTATTGCAAAAATTTAGTTTCAAAAAAGCATTGAAAAATTAATTTGCGGCATCACTTTTTAATTATGCATGAAAGTCACACAAAAATAAGGCTGAGTTCCGAAGCTTCGAAGTAAATAATTTTCTAATTTTCCACCTTATTTTGATAAAAAACTAATCTTAACGATTTATTGCTCTTTAAATTTTTCAGCGGTGGCGTTAAAAATAATATCAACCAAATTTAACGAATTACCTCTTTTTAGATTTTTCAGCGTCGGTGTGTTGGAAAATGTTCTTTCTTCCGCAGAGAGTCGTTTATTTTTTGTTTTTTGATTGCTATGAGTCTTCGGACGGATTCGATTCATAAACGGAGCCTAAACAAGAAATTATTCGAGGTTGTTGTGGCGCATGGGCAGAACTTTCGTCTTGCGTGCTGAAGCTTTCAAGATCAAGTCCCGACTGAGATAATCTACACTGCAATAATATATCGTTTGCTGGCATTGTTTTTTATAGTATCAAGAATACATAACAAAGAATGTATCATTGTGTATTGAATTTTGTTTCTTGAATTTCGTTTCTATCCGTGCATCGCTTTGACAGAAATCTTACCCCCCGGGAGGTCAAATTTACCTCAGAGCTATGCACGAATAGGGAATGAAATTTATACTGCAGTGAAAAATTCTTATTTATGTATTTTTTGTTAGTATTTGATTGCCTAGTTAACGCCGTGTAATATTGACACAACGGATACTGATTTATGCAAAAAACAAAAATAAACTTTATTCGACCTGAAGTGAAATGTCGCTGCTAAAAATACACAATGATAAATAATACCGAAGTTGATTCAATGAGACAAAATGATTTTTAGCAATA